>CATIWM010607580.1:0-14539 GCA_949671775.1 Mallotus repandus | reverse complement strand
TATGTTTATTTTGGTCATTCTCCCACCCATCATGGTCATTTGTGTTTTGATATTGATAAAGATAGAATATAAATTGCACGTCATGTCTCTTTTGATGAAACAACTTTTTTATTTAAAACCTTATCATTAAGTTCCCATTCTTTATCAACTACTCCATTGCACCTGTGGTTAACCATATCAACTCCATCTTCATATGGTCCAACGACATCAGGTATGGTAAATCTGTCCCTTAATAACTCTTCTCCTAATCCTAACAATTCTAGTTCATCTCCATCTACTACTCCTACCTCTTCTCCATCTCATCCCCCACCACTACTACCGATCAATATCCACCAGCCCAAAACTCTCAACCATCAAATATCAACTTAGTGGTTGATATAACTAAATACAATCCATCTTCCACCACTGACAATCGCACTCATCCAATGAAGTTACAGTCCACCACCCTTCAACAACGCTAAGCCCACCTCACTGTACATGACTCTAGCAAAACTAATTTTCTTCACACCAAACCTAACATATTTTTACAAGCCAACAAATATCCTGAATGGAATAATGCTATGTCCAAGGCACTCAATGCATTCCTTACTAATTCCACATGAATTTTCACACGAAAACCTCCTAATGTGAATGTTGTAGGTTGCAAGTGGATTTATCGCATCAAAAGAAAATTTGATGGTACAATTAAGTGCTATAAAGCGTGTCTAGTAGCTCAAGGATTTACTTAAAAATTCGGTCTTGACTACAAGGATACATTTAGCCCTGTCATCAAAGCCACTATAATTCGAACTATTCTTGCAATAGCAGCAACGAAATCTTAGCCAATTCAGTAGCTTGATGTGTCTAATGTGTTTCTACATGGGCATCTTTCAGAAACAATTTACATGAATCAAGCACCAGGCTTTCTTGATTCTAATCATCCAAATTATGTGTGTAAATTACAGAAGTCTTTGTATGGGTTAAAACAAGCACCCTAGGCATGGTTTCAATGACTCAGTTCTTGTCTATTGTCATTCCACTTTGTTGCATCCAAGAGTGACCGCTCTTTCTTTATTTTTCAGCATAAGACTGATGTAATTTTTATTCTTATCTATGTTGATAATTTAATTTTCACAGGTTCTAATTTATAATTTGTCCAATATATCATTGCTCAATTAAAATAAGAATTCTCGATTCGAGACCTTGGAGCCTTGCACTATTTTCTTAGTTTTGAAGCGGTGCGCCAATCGGATGGGCTTTGGGCATCTTAATAAAAATATATCGATGATCTTCTCTAAAGAACATCCACGACTGAATCAAAACCTTGTCTTACTCCTATTGCTACTAAACCTCCTTTAGTGAAAAATCATGGTAATGTCATTGCTCAAGCCAAAGATTACAGACGTATAGTTAGAGCCTTACAATACATCATTATAACCTGACCTGACATTGCTTATAGTGTAAATAAATTATGTCAGTTCATGAACTGTTTGAATAACTCACATTGGATATCCTTAAAGCAACTTCTGCACTATTTGAAAGGTACTCAATCTCATAATTTATTATTTTTTGCTTTCTCATCTCTTGCACTATCCTGCTATACTGATAGTGACTGGGGTGGTGATGTTGATGATCGCCGCTCTACAAGTGGTTATGGAGTTTTTCTTCGTGATTCATTAATTTCTTAGATGGCCAAGAAACAACCCACTGTGGCTCGCTCTTCCACTGAAAGTGAGTACAAGGCAGTGGCTCATGTAATGAAAAAATTATTATGGATTAAATCACTTCTTGGTGAACTTAGGTTATCTTGTTCGAAGGTTATGCTTTACTGTGATAATATTAGGGCAATCTATCTTACTTCAAATCCTGTTTTTCATGCCCGCACAAAGCACATTGAGTTGGACTTTCACTTTGTGTGGGAACATGTCACTAATGGCTTCTTGGAGGTTCGATTTATGTCTTCTCATGCTCAACTAGCTGACTTATTCACCAAGTCATTGTCCATCACTCGTTTTCAGTCCCTTTGTGCATCTCTTCCGCTATGTGATGGTCCTGGGCTTGCGGGGGGGTGTTAGCCTATTGTTATTAAGAGATAACTATTCCTTATATGTAGTAATAGTATAGTTATAATGTTTATCTCTTTTATATCTCCTGTACTATATAAAAATCATGTACATTGATTATTTATTCAATACAATACACAAGAGTTCAGACTCTGAACCTAAGTCCCATAACAGCCAAGTGAAGCCAATAAAAACTATTTTGACTGTCACAGTACATAATCTTCCTTTTCTTGAGTCTAAATGCAGCCACTACCATGGTAGATGCAGCAAGAACTTTACATCATCTACCAGAATTTCCTACTAAAGAAACGCTAAAAAAATCCAGGCTCTAACCCCTGCACTTACATTCCTATTAAAGATCCCAAGGGTTGCTCTAATCCTTAGCTCAGTCATCAATAACTAGTAGATACTGTGCATGTACATGAATATAAACACGTTTTGCTTCTGCTATCAACCATGTGGCCTACAAGATTTACAACACCTCTTCAACGCATGGTAATGGAAATGATAGTATACAGATTATAAGTTTTTTGTCTATATATTTTCTTGAATCTTTTTTGGCTTGTTTTTTTCTTTTCTTATTCACATACAACTTGCAAAATTTTATTGTAGTTTTATATCATTTATTACCAAGAAGTTAAAGATTTTATTTTCTTTCCCTTTCTTATTAGCTTTTTTAGCTGTTATTGATGGTATTTTATGTTTCTGTGTATCTACAACTGCGTTAAATTAGTTATTGAGAAATTTTTATTATTTTTATCATTCTATTCGGATTGTTAAATTTTAATGAACTTTGAATGAAAATACTAAAAAAAAAAATGCACTTGTCAAGTTTTAACGTGAAATAGCAACTTAAGTAACTTCTTTCAATGGGGAAAAATTTCCAAAAAAGCCCAAGATGCAAAAGAGACCACATACTGAAATAGAATTGAGTCCATAAATTCAACCATAGACAACATAACAATCCAACCTTTTTTTTTTTAAAAGAAAAAGACACCCATATATATATATAATGTATGTATGTGTAAGTCCAATTTGAATGATATATTAAAATTATGTTAAATTATAGAAAAATTGTGTACAATAGTGTGATATATAAAAGATTTTGATTACTAAATGGTCGAGAAATTATACCATATCGCCGACTTTTCATGTCAGATAATGACATGGAAAGACAAGCAAATAAAATTTTAACATCTGTCATAACTTTTTAAAAAAAATAAAAATAGGTATATCATAGTTTTAATCTTAGGCATAATTCAAAATGTCATTACTTTTAATGGCACAATGAGGTAAACCTCATTTACAATTATAATCTTCAAGTGCTTCTTAGGAAAGCCACCCTGCCACCAAATCCTTAAATGAAAGCACAAATTGAGTAAGTGAAGTAGTTTTATTTGCAATATCATTCAATAACATTATTTGTACTTTCACTTCTTTGAGAGGATTTTATATCACCTAAAAACACATATTTACTCAAGGCCATACACCACTTGTGACGAACATTATATAACTTAATTACCATTTATGGTTTCTAAGGTTAATAAATTTTTCCATCATTTTATCCTATGTTGCTTGAAATTCAACCTTAGTTTCACACACTTGTAAACATTTATAAAAAAGTTTACGAAACTCTAGATTTTAATTGTAACCACCCAAATGAGAAGGTACATTCTTCTAAATATGCCATAAACACAAACGATGCACAATGTTAGGAAACATATTTCTAATAGCATTGGACATTGCTTGATCCTAATAAATAATTATTGTCTTAGGTGCCCCCGCCCACCCTGATGTGCGTATTATTTACGTATCTTAGAGTTGAATTTTAATAAATTTTAAATAGGAAATAATTTAATTTAAATAGTTTTTGGGTCTAATTAGGAGTTTGTTTAGTAACAAGTATTAGGATTTTTATTATTATTTGTCTATTTAGGAAGATATATTTAGTTTTTTTTAATTAATGTTTATCTTTTGTCGGTGGACCTCGGCCAATTAAGGAGAAAATGAGGAATTTAAAGTTGAATTATCAAAATTTCTAAAAGTTTCAAGCCAATTGCAAGCCATGTTTGATCCATACAGAGCCAAATTACATTTTGATGGTTAGGAAGCCGTATGATGATTAGGAAGTCTCCTGTTTTGCAAAATTAGGAATATTTGAGACCAAAGAGGACTCTCCCTAACTCTAGTTCTATATAAAGAAAATTAAAAGACCTTTTGAAGAGAGGAGAGACGCAGAGGCAAGATACAGAGGAGAGACACGGAGGCAAGATACAGAGAGAGACGGCTAAAGGAAGATCAACAATTGTTAAACAACTTTATTTTTTATTTCATCTTTCTATTTTTCTTTATATCATGTTTATGGATTTCTCTATAGCCATGCACAGCTAATTCTCTTTTAGAATCTTGGTTAGGAATAGATATTCCATTATATGAATTAAACACAAGTACTTTATTTGATTTGAATTTCAGTTAATTCTTTGTGTTGCAATATTATCTAGTTATCATTCAAGGCATGTTCGATTGCTTGTTTATGGATAAATTCACCAATGAGAGTTAGAGGAATTTATTAGTTTAAGAACACTTGGAACTTAGATCACTCGACCATGAGAGTAGGCGAGCTCTTCGGGGAGTCACGACAGTTTAATCACGGTGACAAATTAATTGCTAAAAGTCTTAATGAGCTAGAATTAACTTATTCATCATGAGAGTAGGTTAGATTTTAATCCTTGCATGCTTAATTGAACTTGAAAGAGTCTTTAGGTAATTTAGAGCAATTACCCTTAATTGAATCCAAAGATTATTTGTTTGATAATGTGTTCAAAGACTAGAATGGAATAGTGAAACTAAACCTAGATTATAAGCATTAAATATCTTATTCCAGTTTAGTTTATTTTATTGTTATTTATATTTTATAATTACTCAACTTCTTTTACTCAATTTGCTAGCTAAGTTATTGGTAAAAATAATTGGTAGTCAATATACAGTCTTCGTGGGAATGATATCTTATGTGCTATAATCGCGACTCGTGCGCTTGCAAGTTTTGAGAGCAATAGGCAATGAAAAATGGTTAGGTGTGTTGGCTTGATATTTAGGAATATACCGTATGTCGAGCGAATGCAACGAATCAATGACTATCGATAGTTACACAGAAATAGACCTTATCGTATTGGGGCTCGCATAGTTAGTACTTCTCATGTTCCTATAACTCGGGAACAACAAGAAAGAGTTAGACATTTAACAAATGAACTCGCTACATATAAAATGAAACCTAAGCATACTTTGTGTGAACATATCCGAATAGCGAACCAAAAGATTGAAGAACTTATTCATAGTGGCAAAAGGATGAATTAAACACATAAGTGGCTTGCATTATACTCTAGATTGCCCTTGGAGTATTGTCAATGTTTAACAAAAATGTGGACTCACTCACAATGAGGAGGATTTGCTATGATGGATATGTATATTTATTTTTAGAGGACAACATTTGGCACAATTTAAATAGGACCTCTAAACTGGCTATTAGTCCAAACCTTCATCTTTCAAAAGGTCTTAGCCTAAATTTTTCTTGGTTGAAAAAAATGACCACAAGTATTATGGATAAAGAAAAAATTGAAGAGTCAATGCCAAGGGCAGTTAGGTTTAGGTGATAGATATACTAATGTCATGGAAGGAGTTTTTGTGTATATTTTTTTAATGTTAATAAAATTATTTCTCATTATTTAATGTATGATGAAATGAAAAATATATCATTTATATTATGAAGTATTTGTTTATGCAACATTTTATTGTATTTTGTTACATATAATTGGACAATATGTTTTAAGATATAATTGTTGCTAAAATATAATTGTATCTTTTGTCCTTAATTAATCAGTTATTAATAATAATTTATATAATGTGTGATTTATATAAAGGTTTTTTATGTAGTAAAAAAAATTTCATAATTTTTTGTTGGTGTAGTTAAACACTTTTTATTGATTTCCTTATTGAATATTTTGTATTTATTATCTTATATCTTTTTTATTTTATTTTGTAGAATGTAATATTGAGGAGATCACTTGTAAAGCTATATACGTATATTCAATAAAAATAAATTTGCTTAATATATTGATTATTGGTAAATTTTGGTATTTTTTTTATATATAAAGAATAAGTAATATATTAATGGAATTTTTATCAGTGAAGATTTTTTTTATTGCATATTTGTTGGTAAAGCAATTATCTTGTATTGAAATTTGATATCATGTTTTATTTATATAAAATGAAATTTTATTTGTTGTGATAATTTTTATTTGATTAATGCTATATTAAAAAATTTATTTACGTTGTTAGCGAAAAAAATTAGTTAGCGAACAGAAAATTAGTTAGTTAAAAATATTGAATTATTTATGTAGCTAGAAAATTATATTCATTACATATAATGAATAACTTATTGCGATCAGTATTTATATTAGGCTGAAATGTCAAATGCACGAGCTGTTATCATATATTGGGGTGGTCAAATTATTCAAACTGAATGCGGTCCAAATGTAATAAATGCATCTTCCAAAATGGTCAATTTTATTGATGATTTTGATTTTCAAAGGTTACATAATATAATTAGAAATGCAGTGGGAATAAGTGCTGTTGGGATTATTGACAACATTTTATTTAGACATCCAGTAATGGGATTTGGTCAAAACGCGGTGTTTGGTTTTACGCAAATTCGAGATGATTTTGATGTTAGGAATATGTTTGAAATGGTGAGGCAATTCACGGGGTGGCTTATAATTAAACTGTATTTTGAATTTAGCGAGGATTAGGTTAAAAATGTACCATGTTTAGAAGCTGGTTCATCAAAATATAATCCTAATGAAGTTGATGTTGAGGAGGAAGAGGATGAATTTTTGGATGCGGAGGAGGAGGAAGAACTTGAAGAAAATGATGAGGATGTTGAGGAGGAGGATGAGGCGGATGATGAGGAGCATTATTTTAATGAAGATGACGATGAGAATGATGATGATGACGATTGTAAAGTGGATAGTGATGTTGAAGTTCACAATAATGCTTTGATGAAGTTCACAATCATGGAGTTAGTTAAAGGGTTAAATAGAGAAAGTCCTTTGCAATTTAAACGTGTAAATCTTGAGGATATGTATGTTAATAGAAATCCCTCAAATGTAGATGATATGTTCTGGGATCCCTCAAAAGAACCAACAAAGGGTATGTTATTTCAATCTAGAGATGTAGTAAAAATAGATTGCAAGTTATATTCTTTGTGAGTTGGGCAACAATTTCAAAGTTCTGAAACTTAGTATAATACTATAAGCTTAGTTTGTAAGTTGGGCTGCGAATGGAGAGTTAGAGCCACTGAGATGAAGAGAAGTGGATTTTGGCAAATAACGAGGTACAATGGTCCCTATACTTGTAGTGCTTCTGGACAGAGTCAAAATAATAGGAATTTTGACTCAAATCTGGTAGCCACATACATACAAGTAATGAAACTGAAGTAGTCTAACATTAAGGTGAAAGCATTGCTAGTTGGGTTAAAATAACGGTTTAGTATCACACCTACCTATAAAAAGGTATGGAAAGGAAAACAGAAGGCAATTGCGAATTTGTAGGGGGATTGGGATGACTCTTATAAAATGCTTTATCACTTCACGCATGCTGGGGTGACCCTTAATTATGGTTCTTTTTAGCATAATGAAGGGGAGGCACATTTGAAAAATCACGTTCTTATTGAAGGGGTTCAACAATTAAAACAAATTTTTTATGCATACAAGCCATGTATTAATGGGTTCAAACATTGCAAACCTGTCAAACATGTGGATGGCACATTTCTATATAGTAAATATAAAAGTGTACTATTGACTGCTAAAGCAGTTGATAGGAATAACGTTACATTACCGTTAGCGTTTGCTTTAGTCGAAAAAGAGAGTCAAGACAATTGGGAGTACTTCATAAAGATGTTGCAATATTGCTGTTGTGATGGGAGAGATGATATTTATATCATTTATGATCGTCATATAGGAATAAAGCATGCGATGAAGCAAGAACTATGGTCTGTTAATGCACATCGATATTGTTTGCGTCATGTGCTTAGCAATTACAACACAAATTTTCACAATGGTGCCATAAAAAACTTACTTAATAAAGCAGACTGAGAGTTCCAAAAAATAAAGTTCAAAAGACAGATTCACAAAGTTGAGGTCCAAAATTCGGAGTCAAAAAAATAGATTGATAAAATACCGAAGGAGAAATGGACTTTATCGTATGATGGTGATCATCGTCATGGTGTTATGACCACAAACTATACTGAACTGGTCAACACCATATTCAAGAGTATTAGATCGATGCCTGCAACTACAATGATGCAATAAATTTTTTCTGAAGTTGGTTGATATGTTCGATCAACATCGAAGTGAATACACTAAATTGTTGAATGATGGCTTTTTATAGACGTCAATATATATAGAGATACTGAAGCATCATATTGATAAGGTAAATGACCATATCATGCAAAGATATGATAAAGATAATATGATTTTTCAAATAACGAATGCTTTTAACCATGCAAGCAGAAAAGGTGGTCACAAACAAGTTATCGATATGAAACAAAAAATCCGCACATGTGGTAAGTTCCAACAAAGCAAAATTCCATATTCTCATGCCATTGCTGATTTTTTGATATATAGCATTGATTACAGAGAATTTATTACTCCCTTTCACTCCGTCAATGAAAATTTAAAATGTTGGTCAACTTGTTTCGTTCCTTTGAGTCATCCTGATTATTGGCTGAAGTCACGTGAATTGCCATTCATTCCAAATCCAATATGGAAAGGAAAAAAGGAAGACCAAGATCAATGTATATTAGAAATGAAATGGACGAACAAAATTCTAATGATGTAACAAATTTCTGCATGAAATGTGGTTTGCCCGGACACAACGCTAGGACTTATGGACGAAATTAATATAATAATTTCTTATATTTTTTTAATGTATATATTCTTTAAAATTTTGCAATGACAACATCTCTCAGAATTTTTACATTTTATTATTTATTTAATTACATAAAAAATATTTATGGTCCTTGTAATACTTATATATTTTTTTTTGAAATATGTCATAAATTTAATGTTTATCAGGAATTAATAAAAAGAAAAATAAAAAAATAGGATCGTCATCTTCTTCAAAAGGAGCATGAGCTAAAATGAAAATGAAAATTTTAGATAAATATGAAGACCCGAATGGTGTAATTTGGTATGGAACTAAAAGGCCATTCAAAAATCATCCAACTTATTCATGTCTTGAACCAGTGGGTATCATAAAACAAATATAGATGATTTTGGATAGTCATCTAATGTTATTGTTAGACCAGATACAAAATGGGAAATAATATGTGAATTGGAAGCTTATTATGGGTACCATGAGTTACCAACACCAAAAGCAATTTCAGTAACTCTACCAAGACACAAGAACAAAGAAGTAAATAATGTAGTTAAGCAATTAGAGATGGAGATTGCTGTGATGGATACTCATCTTGACAAATATCATACACGCAATGACACATTCAGACAATAGTCTTCGGTGGAACTAGAATGTAGTTTGGGTGACATACATACCGAGGGCATAGAATATTATAGTGATATTGATATTGACTTTGTAAAATATCGTCCTTCATGTTTACCAAAATGTTGTTAATATGTATTAAAATGAGATATTATTTATGAAATCAATAGCACATAATAATAATTTGAATCATTAGATGTGAATATATTTTGTAGGTATAATGTCTAGAGTATATTCTCTAGGAGATATTTTCAGGGCCACAGGACGTCATTGGACTCTAGATGATGATTTTTCATATCCAGTGGATCCAAGGCAATATAATAGTCATGTTGTTTTGGTGAAAATGATTGAAGAATGGCAATATTTTCTACGACAATCTAAAGCACTTCGGGAAAAAGCTATAGAACTAATTAATATACGTGCACCTAAAGCACGGGCAATTCAAATGAGATGATGTAATATGGATGAAATATGAAACATTTTATATCGTATTAGAGAGGAGAATTATCGTATCATGATACGTTTGAACAGACACTTCTTTACACAATGTACATGAGAGTTATTAGAAGATGGCGATGAACGACAAGCTAGTCTGTATAATTCATTTCTACACTCAAAGGAATGTGAATCTGATATTGAAATATTAGATGAGGAAACATAACGTAATAAATTACATTTAATAATTTATTTTTCATCAAACATGTCATAGTTAGAAATGTATGCTGGATTATTAAGAACATTGTTAACCTCTGTCTCGGAAAGTGTCCTGCCCATTGTATTAGCTTGATTATTAGTAAGCTTTAACATATAATATCTTGATCTGCTTATGAACATCTTATTGTTCTCCTCTTGAATTCTTTTAACAGCAACTTCGTATTCTGATCGGTTTCTTCATTGCATTGATAATGACAAACACCTGACACAAGGTGCTCCCAATTCACGTAGTTGTTCAACTACAAGCTCAGCTTCATTAACTTAAAATTCCCATTCCCATCGTAGTCCTACATAATATTCTTTTGAATCTAACACTCTCAAATGGCGATACCCATCATCATATTTTGGTAGTAGCCATATTCTGCCTCTACCACCATGTGAAGAACCACCTGCCATCTATAAATACATAAATTATGTCTATGTAGTATGTGTGTGTGAATTTGGTTTCATTATGCAGCATAAGTGCATTTGTTTTTATACTACTAAAATAAAAATAAATAACAGCAAATAAAAATGCTCATTCATTGAATTGGGTCACATTATGACCACAAGTGATTTAATGCAGACTTTTGGCACTCCCGTTGTCAAATCAATATAATTTATGTCCTTACATGACATATGATTCCCATAATTTTTCTTGTACGTTTGTATCACATGTGATTGGGTTATGGTCAGATAGATGGATTTTGAAATCAATGTATTTAGTTATCACTCGTGTTGTCCATTCAATATATTTTATGTGCTTCCATGACATGTGGTAGAGTAATTATTTATGTCATTATGTATCACATGTGATTGGGTTGTGGTTCTATGAATAATTGTCAACAAAATTTATTGAGTTATCACCATCAAATAATTTATGTGAATGAATTGCCATGTCAATAGATATATATACATTGCAGAAGATTAATTTATTACTTAAACATTATGATGTGATATTATTTCTCATTTATTTTCGTAGATATGGCACAAAATTTTGTACCACGTGATTACATACAGCCTGGGCCTTACGATGCATTATTAGTATACCTACAAAATGAGCATATATCACAGGCCATATGAAATGGCCAGGTAATTAGGAATATTTATTATGAATATTTACAATGTCTTCAATATTTACTATATTTATTAGGAATAATTCATATATCTACAAAATTTAGGAATATTTATTTTCAAGAAAGTTAAAGGGATTAGATCATTAGCAAAAATTAAATGGATTAGATTATTATCAAAATAAAGTGTCATTATTAATTATAAACATTATATATTCAGTTGGAAGATCCTGTCATAAGATGTCGACGAATGACTCAAATGAATGACTTATATATAAATATGAGTTCTGAAATGGAGGTGTTATTAAGAGACGTGGGCTTTCTTGAAGTTACATGCTCCGCCAGTGCCATTATGATTGGCACCTAATTTCTGCCCTTGTGGACCAGAGACACATACTTTCCATCTTCCAGATGGAGAGTGCACAATCACGCTCCAGAATATTACTATTTTGACAGGATTGTCGATTGATGGGCGACCTATTATTGACCGAGTTCGTCGTGATTACCTAGATTTATGCCAATCACTTCTAGGGATTTCACCTAAAGTAAGGAAAATTCACTATTTATTGGGTTCGCAGTTCTTGGTTTAAGGAGCACTTCACAAAATTGCGTTAACAAGTTTACTAGATGACATTACATATGCATACACATGTCTATATATTGCAGCTTTGTTCATCAGTATTGTTTCCTAAATTTGATACCGGCAAAGTCAGCTGGTTGTTCCTTCAATACTTGGACAATATTGACTTAATAGGCCATTACAGTTGGGGATCTATATGTTTGGCTTTCCTGTATAGGGAGTTGTGTCATGCATCGAGGCTTTTAGCAGTGGCATATATGGGCGGCCCACTCTTCCTTCTTCAACTATGGGCTTGGGAGCAATTTCCTTTTCTCGCTCTTACACTGAATCACATGCACCTTTGAGTCACAAGTATATAAGTTATATTTGTAAATTTTAGTTACATATTTTAAATTTTATAGAAAATTTTAGTTTACTTACACGCGACATACAATTATTTCAGATGGAGCCCACATGGGATTACAACTATTCCCACACATATCATTACCGATAGCCGGTTCAGACTAGATAATGCATGTCAGGATGAAGTAAAACCGGTTCAGACTAGATAATGGATGTTAGGATGAAGTAAAACTTTCACTACAATATTACATAATTATTTTTTCATTAATTATTCAACATTTGGCAAATTTTTATAGCAAATTTAATTTTATACTCATTATAAAGGAATTTCTCCAATTTATTAATAATAAGCATCATATATATATATATATATATATATATATATATATATGTTTTGTAATTTAATATTTGTAATAAAATAATTACGTTAATTATTATTATTATTATTATTGTTATTATTATTATTATTATTATTTGTAGTTATTATTATTATTATTATAAAAAAGTAACATAAGCATAAAAAATTAAATTTTTTATAATTCATTTCGTAATTTAAGCACGGTATGTGGTAAAAATTAAATTTTTTACACAGATTATCTAGGAGCCATGCACCGAGGATGTCATTCAACAGCTGCCCGCTTATTGTTTACAAGGGCGCGACATATGATGGTCAATAGTACCCCTCATATGCATCCATATTGTTGAATGCCACTACCCTAATAGGGTACTGCAACAATTTGGATGTGTACAACCCATTCCTTATCCTTCGTTCCGCTCTGAGTTGTTGCATCATAATAATTTGTAGGATGATAACACAGATTGGGCGGAAAGACATGCCCAATGGGTCAAGCTTTGGGGTTGTCGGGCTCATTATGTTGTGGTTGGGGAACCTTCACATGGATCCATACATTACCATTTACAGTATTTGGAGTGGTACCATTCTGTGAGACATCGATGGATCTCACCCTTTAATGCTCGCTTGGGAGTAGATATATGTACTTTATTTTTACTTTGTCATTTGGAATCTTGTGTAATTATTTGTACAATTTTTTATAAATTTATTTCTTTACAATGTGTAGGCTGATTCATTAGAGCATATTGCGTTGACTCAAGATTTATCCCAAGCTAATCAGATTGCTAACAATTGCGAAATTGCAATTAATGAGTATAGGTGACGAGTTACCGATGATATGCCACGCCATGATCCTACACCACAACTTGCACCACTCCTACAATAGTTGATCTATGTTAGGCCTGTTGATGAGGTGACACTGCGACGTCATCAACGCCGTGCACACCGACGAGCTATCACTCCAACAACCCCACCTGCCAGTGCTGCATGTATTCTTGTTCCTTTGCCACACTCTGTTCATACTGAGTTCCACGCCTGACCTTCCACCAAGGGCGTCACCACCACCTCATCAACATTAGTGTCAGAAGCTGGTCTATTAAGCACTTCATTCATTCCTTCCCTTTATTTTTCTTTTACTTATCCATCCAGTCCATTCTTTCATGCTTCAGTTCTCACTCCTCCTACCCAATTACCTTTTTCTTCTCCATCCATTCCCTCTTCATCACACCATATTCCCTATCCTTTTGTCTCCTCACAATTCATAGACTTCCATCTCACTAAACTTCAATTTACTTCTATTTTGAATTTATCGCAAATGGCTCCTGTTATGTAAACTCCTCATTTTCCATTATTTCCCTCTTCCATCCAAAATTTTCTATCCGCATTTAACACCCCTCAATCTCATGAATTGCCTACTCCATCACATCGCACACCTACACCTGATCTAAATATGTACGTGCGGGGTGACACTAATGTTGATGATGATGACGCCGACGACGATGATGATGATCAGGACGATGATGATGGTGATGATTCTGATAATGGTGGATCTCAGTTCATTGATATAAGCTTTGCATGTCATGCTCGTCGTCGGAATTTAAGGTTACACTCTAAAGTTCGCATGCATAAACCCTGTGACACCTAATTTTGTTCTTTTTTCTTTTTGAAAAATAACACTTATTTATTTTTATTTTTTGCTTTGAAGTTTTTTTTTTCTAATACTAACTATTACATATTAATTATTATTATTTTTCTTTTAACAATTTTACCCTCTCTTTTAATAACAACAACACATATATTAGAAATTATTATTATTATGATTTAACATCAACAACAACAACACATATATTAGAAATAAAATTTCTAAACTAAATTAACTCTTTTTAATAAATTAATTTCTAAA
>CATIWM010607521.1:0-16641 GCA_949671775.1 Mallotus repandus | reverse complement strand
AATTATTTTGGAGGTATTGTAAAGTATGTAAAATTGAATTCTAATTGAAGTTTATTTTACAAAAATAGTGGCTATTTTTATAATTAATATTGTAAATTTTAAAATAAATATTTTATGAACTTATGAATTTCTTATTAGGATCTCTCTCTTAAAAAAAAACTAATTCTTACTTTTGCACTAATTACAGTACATATGAATTTGTTTCGTTTTATGCTTGGAAAGAACCCATCCTTACAGCAACAACAATAATTATAATAATAATAATAATAATAATTCACTTTTCTTTTAGCGGATTATCATCTTTTTATAAAAAATAATTGAGGATGAGACCCTTTATTGATAAAACAATATATTATATTTGTTTATTTATTTATTGCCTTTCTATATTCTTATTTATTTATATATATTTTTTAGCAGGTTTAATTCAGAAAGACATAAGGGATCAATCATGTAATTAGATATTGGAACTTAGGATATATATTTTATTTTTTGAACAATGAAAACTTACTATACACACACAATTTTTCAGGTAATTGTTGATTGGAAGAGATTCTCACACATATTTATAATTCACACACCCATACCATAATGTGGGATCCCGAAAGATCAGTCCATTTAATATATATATATATATATATATATGAGGAGTACAAATAAATAAATATAGAAGAAATAAATTTAAAGCTTTATGGAAAAATTTCCGGACATCATTTTGCCAATTGTGGTACATGATTAATCCATACATTAAAGGGGTAAATAAAAGTAAAACATTTGTTTTTCTACTTCTGCATTTAACATTATAATTTTATCCTTAAGTGATATAATAATTCATAATTTATGCTTTAAGTACATTGTACGTATATACATTTGCTTTGTTAATTATTTTGGTCCTTAATTTAAAGATGCGAGAAATTTTGGACATTATTTTGTCATTATGGTATATATTTCATAAAATAAAGAGATAAATAGAGAAGATAAAAAAATAATTTTCTCCTTGAGATTTGTCTTAATATATTAGTCTATTTTTATATTTTTAAGAGTTTATTAAATATTCATTAAAATTTAATTTTCTTAATTATTTTTCTAATTCATTAAAAATTTAAAAAATATATGTTAATTAAAAGAATATACAGTGGTTTAAGTGTCAATAATTATATAAAATTTCAAAATTATCATTAATTGATTAAGAATTTGAATTGAACAACTTATATATGATAATTTGGTGACTAAATTATGGATTTGTTTAAGAGAAAAATATCATTTAATTTCATATTTCTCTCACCTGTACCCTCTCCTTTCCATGCCCATTCATCTGACACATATGAAAAATATTTTTTTACTTGTAAGGTTATTTTTGTCCATTCCTTATATTTTATATGAGGTGGCATGCATGTCTTTAAGAAGTGGGTCCTATTAGTGCACATCATCACTCCATCAGGGAGAGGTGGACCGGAAACACTACATTATCACCATTTTGGGATGTTTAGACAATTGAAAAAAAAATTATTGAGATACTAAAGTAAAAAATAAAAAAGTTCAAATACTAAAAATGTAATTATTTTTTAGTAAGAGCCTATAATTTATGATTTTGATTGTTGTTGGATTTGTTAAGTTGGTAGATTTTAACTTAAATATGAAAACTAATTTTATTAATTATTTAAAAATTAATTAATTATTTTTCATTCGTAATATAAATAAAAATATAAACATTAAGAGAATTAATATAAACATATAAATTTTGGCACAAAATTGATAATTTTGACAATATGATGAGAGTAAATAAGTCTTTTTATATTAGTTAATAAATTTTTTTATGGTGAGGGAAAAATAGTATATGATGGTAAAATTGAAGGAATAAAGAATTAATTAACTTAAAAAAAATGAAAGAATGGAAGAGTAAGTTAAGAAAAATTTGAGAAGTGTTAGTAAATGACCAAAAAAAGAAAAATCAAATGACTGGCATATGAAAAACATGAAAAGTAAAAAGCCTTTTACATAAAATACAAAAGAAATAAGAGAAAAAACAAAGAGAAGAAAATGTTAATCACCACTCCACAATCTAATCTTCGGTTGATTAACTTAATCAATAGCCTTAACAAAAAGGCAAAGTGGAAAAATAATCTCAAGAAGTCTGTGAGAACACTTTTTCTTTTAGGTGTAACACAATGATTGGAGGTAGCTAAACACATCCTTTTATTAAGTTAATATGATGTTGATACATCATCTATACTACTTTCCCGAAGATTTTTTTTTTTTTTTTTTTTTTTATAAAAAATAAGAGTATATGGTACAAGAAGCAAGCATAGTGATAGCATGCTTATATGATACTAATACACAAGTGGATGGAGACCTTTTGAGCTAATTGATGGGTTTTCGTTTTTGTGGTTTCACTAATCGTAATCTATTATTAATGACTAATTATTATAGCTGAATAAATAAATAAATCCAAACAAAAGTGCTACGACTACAGTAAAAGGTACGTATTAGTTGAAGGATGCAATTGTCATTGTGAGATAAGACAAGTACAGCTGGTTGTTCCCCCTTATGCAAAATAGTGCAAATACAGCTTTTTCTAATCAATGTTACATTAACTTTACAGAAAAAAAAAATATATATATATATATATATTATTTAGGAAATAGAATAATAATTAGTATATGAGTAATTGGTATTGTATAATAATATTTTTCAATTTTATTTAGGAAATAATAATAGTAATAATAATAATTATAATGTATGTATGTAGTAGTAGTATTCAGGTTAAATTATAATTTTTTTTTTTTTTTTTTTGCCGTGGATTTCTATGGTGGGAAACGCAAGGCTAAGCTGGAAAGCAAACAGAAAATCCTTCTCTCTCATTACTCTCCACTTGTTTCTCTGTTTTTGCCTCTATCCCTTCCTCCTCCTCCTCCTCTTCCTTGTCCTCCCTCACTCGCCTTTACGGGAGGAGAGAGCCAGTGATTGGAGGTGGTACACTGCGCGCACGGCGGCGCTCGGTAGCATCATGGTCTAAATTATGCGCCGCTCTGGTTTTTGTTTTTGGTCTTGATTCTAGGTTTCATGGATTCTTCTCCATCTTCTCCTTTATTTGGCTTCGTTTCCACGGCATTTCTACCTTGTTAGATACAGAAGCAAAAGATCGATTCCACCTTTTAAATAAAAAATAGAAAAAAACTTCACTCTGGCAGACCTTAAAGGAACCCTAGCGTTACTTCCATCTTCGCTGATTTCTATCTTGATAGATCGTTTTGATTTCAAATCAAAGAAAAAAAAGAGGAGAGGCGGTAATAGTATTTTTTACCGTGGGAGTAAAATGCTTTGGATTATGCGTTTCTCGGGCTTCTTCTCCGCCGCTATGGTTATGATCATCCTCTCGCCGTCTCTTCAATCATTTCCTCCAGCTGAGGCTATTCGATCGTCTTTCGGAAACCCCGCCGTTGATTCATTGAACCGCTTCTCCTTCCGAAGGGCTACCGCATTCCGCAATGCCGATAAATGTGGCTCGGTTAACAGCCGAGTCTCCGTTAAAACCGGTGTCGGTGGTGGTGGTGTTTGTGATCCTTCTTTGGTCCACGTCGCAATCACACTTGATGTTGAATATCTTCGAGGTTCTATCGCCGCTGTTCACTCCATTTTACAGCATTCATTGTGTCCGGAGAGTGTTTTCTTTCACTTTCTAGTCTCTGAAACCAATCTTGAATCCCTAGTGAGGTCTACTTTCCCTCAATTGAAGTTTAAAGTGTACTACTTTGATCCAGAGATTGTACGGAATCTGATCTCTACTTCTGTAAGGCAAGCCCTGGAACAGCCCCTTAATTACGCTAGAAATTACTTGGCTGATCTGTTGGAGCCCTGCGTTCGTCGTGTGATCTATCTGGATTCCGATTTAGTTGTGGTTGACGATATTGCCAAGCTCTGGACTACAAATTTGGGTTCTAGAACAATCGGTGCACCGGAATATTGCCACGCCAACTTCAGCAAATATTTCACTTCAAGTTTCTGGTCAAACAAACAGTTTTCCAGTACTTTCAACGGTCGGAAACCTTGTTATTTCAATACTGGAGTAATGGTGATAGATCTGGTGAAGTGGAGACGGATCGGGTATACAAAACGGATAGAGAGATGGATGGAGATCCAGAAGAGCGACCGGATCTACGAGTTAGGCTCGCTGCCACCGTTTCTGTTAGTTTTTTCTGGACACGTGGCGCCGATCGAGCACCGGTGGAATCAGCATGGATTAGGCGGTGATAATGTGAGAGGCAGCTGCCGAGACTTGCATCCTGGTCCGGTTAGCCTCTTACATTGGTCCGGCAGCGGTAAGCCATGGCTAAGGATTGATTCAAAGAAATCGTGCCCACTCGATGCACTATGGGCACCTTATGATTTGTATGGACATTCTCAATGATAGTAGTATTCAACACCGGTAAATTCTCTCCAGGACTACTGTTTTTGTCACTAATTTTTAATTTTTTTTGTTCTTTTAATTTCTGATTTTAGCACTCTTTGTTTCTCTCTTTTTTCTTCATTATTTTTGTGTCTTCTCACTCATTTTTCTTGATTTTTAATTTTTTTAGTTATAATATTATATCATTTCTAAGGCACCATTTGTATTCTATTCTATTCAATTCTATTTTTATTGTTTCTGTCTCTGGAAATAAAAAAAAGAACACAAGAAAAATTTTCAAATTAGTCATCATCTGTCTATCATCAGCTCTTCGGATTTGGCACTTTGCAGAACAGACAACCATAGCTATGGGGTGTTGGAGATGATGGGAATATTAAATGAAAAGACCAAATTGCACTCTTTTAATTTTTGATTAAATTACGGTTGCTTGCAAGCCAATTGCAATTTGGCAATTGTAAATTGCTAGAGCAGGTTTGTTTGAGGTGAGGTGTCGGTGAACTTTGTTTTTTTGATGTGTGCCTATTTTTAGTAGCTACAGTGTTAAATTGAGTGGGGAAGGAGAGAAGCTGATTGAATTCTATTTTGCTGTACAATTGTAGTATTTTTTTTTTTCATAGCATTCTTTGTGCACGCTAGTATTTTCTGGAGAAGTAATAGTGGTTGTGCTTATCAAGTGAGGAAGTGAGAGCAGATTAAAGAGAAGCATAAATGATAAAGGTTACATTATATATACGTTGTAGGTAGGTGGAATGCAAATCCTCAAAAGGTTGTCTGTCCATTTTGTGTAATGGCCGAAAGGAAGGAACCTTCTTGGTGGGTGTGCGTGTGCCGGAGGGTGGCCTCCAAAACCGAGAGCAAAGAGAGTAGTGGCCGGCTGGAGAGAAATTGGCCTGAGTTGGGCATCGGAGGAAGAATCTAAGATCAGGTTGTATAAAAGAATGGCAGAAAAGTCTACGAGCCACAAATTATTAATTATAATGGGGTATTTTTAATTTTGTTGGCTGGCTTCGGTGGCAGTGGCTTGTGAACGACTTTATACTGTTACTTTGCTAATTTTAGTGGGCATCCCTTCCTTTACCCTTTAGGCATTGATTTGTTTGCATATTTGGTTGCTCTGGATAAATATATGATCAAAAACTTGGTTTATTATTATCATTAATACTAATTGTTTTATTTGTTTTGAGAGGGTTTAATAGTAATAAAAAAAAATAGGAAGTTGAACAATGGAAACTTAATTGCAGCGCAAAGAAAGGGACCCAGAATTCAATTGTTGCGTAGGATGTGTCCAAAGTGGAGCTGGGGACCGATTCCTTTTGCCCTGGCATCACACGTGGCCATTTGCTTTCGCTCTCCTGGAATCAGCTGGTTACATGTGGTTCTAAACCATACTATGATTGGTTTGTATTTAATTATTTTTTCTTTTTTATTAACAAAGATAAATTTGATTCACTCTCCAGGTGTATCTTGTTCTAGCATTGTTGGCTCCTTATATTGCTTGCTGTTTATTTTTTAAGAAGCAGATAAAATTGATTAGTATGTTCAGGAAAGTTGATTAGGACTTAGCAACACTCTCTAATATATATATAATACAATTTATATCAATCAGAACTTGTCAGATTTGCTGTCCCAATTATTGAAATTTTATTTCATGATATTGTTTGGGATAATTTTTTTTTTGGTGTTTTAACTTTTTTTTAATCAAATTTTGTAGTCAATATGTGGTGCTTCTGAGTTCCGACCCGAGTGATTGGATAAAAGTGGAACCCATTTGCTGACTAATTAAATACCATGTCAATAAGAAAACCTGAAAAGACAACTGAACTTATCCTATTTTGACGTTAGTTTTTCTCTATAAGAAGAGATTGTTGTTGAGGGGCTCTACTAACGGTGTATCGCCATTGAAGCCTGCAAGAAGTCACCAGCATCAATCCATTCTTTTTATAACAGTTATGGTTTAATCCACTGTTGTTTTTGATTTGGTGAATTCTCTCTTAAAAAATCCCATCTTTTCTTGCCAAGATCGCATCTTTTCTCTCGTAAAATTCAAACAAACAATACCCAGAAACCATGACAAGAGTTAGAAAAAGAGTTACATGGCTAAATTTCCTTCAAAAAAAAAAAAAAGGCAAGGCGATAAGGTTTCTAATTAAAAACAAAAAATATAGGCATAACTTAAAAAGTAAAGACAAAAAAAAAATTGCAATTGTTCTAATTGTTATTAAATCATAATCATTTGTTATGGGGTTTGATGGTGTTATGGAATACGGCAGTTGGGGCAATGGTCCAGTGCACTCAATAGTGCGATTCAAGTTTGTACATCATGTATAATGGGTCCCGCTGAAGATTTTTCATTTTTGATATTTTGCGCTTAAGATAGGTAATTCATGTGGATGGAATTGCAAGATTATTTACGCATGTTTAACACTCAAGATAAATGAGTGAGCTACAGGCACCATGAACATAACAATGGCAGCTGCAAACAAATAAAATGAACTGATCTAATTTGGGACCCAACTAGATGATATGTGTTTACGTAGCTCTATAGTTTCTATTGCATTTCGTCTCATACGTGCCATCCAAACAAAGCAAATTGGACCCATATAGCATGGCTTACATGTCTACCATGTCCAAGATGACCGCTTGGTAAATATACCCCAAAATCAATTAAAGCAGCAAGCCATGGGATGGGTACGGAAAATTCCAAGCCGAGTTGCTTGATCTTCTTTTTCTCTTCTTCTGCTTGCATGTTTAATTTCAGCTCCTTCCTTGGATATCATTCCAGGTGGCCTAGAGCCATACCCAGTTCGACATCTGTTTAGAGTTTAAATCAATAATTAATTAAAGAGAAGCACGTTTTATTGGGTTCTCCAGAGCTTCAAGGAACTTGGATAGTTGCCAAAACAGGAGCCGAATGGCCCCCGAATTCATTTTTTGGGGTCCAAGACATCTTGCAGCATGTGGAGAAAAGGAATGAACAAAAGAGAAGAAAAAGTTGGCAAAAACACATGAATGAGAACCTAAAAAGAGAGTTAGGGAACTTCCACAATCTTTACAGCTAGAAAACAGCCATTAGGTTGATACGAGGAACAAAGAGCATCACCTATCCATGGTCCACCACCCAAATTTGTTCTCTGCTTAGCATGACATATATTAGTTAACCTCGCTAATCCTAACTTTAAAACAATCACAAGGGCAGCTAGCTGCTCCTGTCAAGTGGGACATGACCAATTAGTAGCAAGACAATCATACAATCCAGGAATAAGTTAACCCATCAATGGGCATAATCAGAGGCATTAAAAGGGTTAACTTTTGTCTGGACCGGAAATATACAAGCGAATAAAGAGTAACATAATCAACTCATCACCAACTCCAGCAGGACATTACATCAGTCTAGCCATGTATGGGATACGTACTATCATTAACCTGGTAGTTAGCCTGGTCGAAATTAGTGCTGTTAGGATAATTTTAAGAATAATGATTAATCATCTGATGATGTTGTTTAACCTCTAACCACGGATTTATCTTACAAGGCAACTTTACTACAGTTCAAATAGCCTTGAATTTCTGTTAAGTACTTTAAGGCTGTTCTCCATTTTCCTCATTCAATGCACTTAGTTGCTCCAAATTAAATTGGTGAAACCTGTTAACATCACAAAAACTAATAAGTTGACAAGAACAGCCTAACAGGCATGTGGGTTACGAAGTGGATAGACACATCCTCTCTAGTACTCATTAGTTGTGTTGGGTGTTACTATTATTATCATTGCTGCGACATGTTGCATGTGCATCCATATATAGAAGAAATGTGGGATATCGGCACTATATGACAATTCGAACGAGAAGTATCATAAATAAAGACTTGCACTTTGAAGAAGTTCATTGTTTCTTTTTCAGGATAAGAAGATAGTTCAAAAAATTGTATCAGACAAATGTAAGTAATGTTTCCACAGCATTCACTCATCAGGAGAAGCATGATACAAGAAAAATATTTCTACAATGTTTCTTTAAGGTAAAAAATTTAAATGCCTAAAAACTTGAAACAACAGGGTTTCCTTAGTATGGTCCTCAAGTGCAATTCACACGGTAAGATTACAATTTTTAACAGTAGAAGAGAAGAATTGAAATCGATTACAAAGTAAAATAAAACTACAAATGTGAAGTTGAGAAACTTCACTTTTTGTCTGCTGATTTTTTCCTATAAGTCTGCCCCACATAACCAAGACAGAGACAACACCACAACAACACATCAAGGGAACTGAAACTTCATATAATCTTCCTTTCCTGAAGGAGGACTAATGTACACCCAGAGCAATGAAATGATGATTGATAGCAATCCTGACCAGACATACACAATTGTTGGAACCCTACCTCTTCTTCCCATCAAGCCTTTTGCGAATGGGTAGAGATGAGACAAAACCCAGAAGCTGAAGAACACCCCTCCAAGAAGTTTGCTCCACTGAGGATAAGTACTATACATGGTCCTTGCTACTCCTACTGCAATGGCTATCGTGTTCAACATCATTATCGTGATTGGAGGTACCATTAAGAAGCTCCACTTAACCACATATAGATCTGCAAACTCATCATCTCCATCATCAGGCAGGGCAGATTTAGATGTCAACGTGAATGAAATATCAACTCCTGCTATAACCTTCAGTAGTCCTTGTAATACTGCTGCAGGATGAGCACTAGTACCTCCAATCAACCAAAACTGCTCGTTTCGCCACCAATCGTGGAGAGTGATTCCTGACCATTTGATTTCCAGGAGTGCAAGCAAGCATAGGGTGATTGTGATGGCTAACAAGAACACTAGAAAGGTGACACTCAGAGATTGAACGATGAACTGGCCTGAGAATAGAGACACTGCGGGTAGGATGCAATAAACAATGAGGAACATAGAGGTGAAAGGGTACATTCCCACGTTAAAATATGCCACCCTCTGCAAGAATTTCATCCGGGGACTAGCAAATAGTGCATTGTTTCTTGAGAAAAATATTTCGACTGAGCCAGTTGCCCATCGAAGAACTTGGTGCAGCCTGTCAGTTAGATTGATCGGAGCCGTTCCACGAAATGCATCTCTTTTGGTTACACAATACACAGACCTCCATCCTCTGTTGTGCATACGATAACCAGTCACCACATCTTCTGTTACAGAACCATATATCCAACCCACCCTTTTGCCCCACTCAGTTTTATCCTCATAGAAGCAAGAGATAACACTAATTGCTTCTGCAACAGTTGCAGCATCCAAAGGTTCTCTAGGAACAGCAAGAGACCCAGCTGGCCTTCCTTGATTACCCCTTCCTTGCACATCTTGAAGCAACCTTCCCTGGTATTCTGCAATTGGGATAGATGCAGCCAGAGAAGTTGAGTTTCCAAACCTTTTCGGAAGAAGCAAAGACTCAATATCTGCATCATCATCATTGTGATCACAATTGATTGGTAATGCTATCTCATCCTCCTGTTTCTTTGCCTTCTTGGGTTTCCTCAAGAACAACTTAATTTTCCTTCTGCCGAACCATCCATGATGTTCTGTGGTTCTAGGAGGACTGAACCCATAGAGAGCTGTCCTGCGAAAAATGCAGCCTGTTCCTACATACATTGGACCCTGTAACCCATCAAGAGCTCTCATACTCACATCAAAGAACACTGTGTTGTGATTAGCATACCGATCGCTTGGGTCAATCCCTTCAAATCTTTGAGGGAACTGAACATAGCAGATCCTATCGCCACCTCTATCAAGCATAAAGCACATTCCTTCTCTTAAAGCCAAAGAATTATAGATGTAGTGATCGCAGTCAAGATTTAAAATGAATGGACCATTGGACATAATTGCACTAGTTCTAACTAGAGCATTCATAGCTCCAGCTTTCTTGTTGTGGTCATAACCTGGCCTTTTCTCACGAGACACGTAGACCAGCATTGGCAATCTGATATCAACTTCTCTTGTGTCAATTAAGTTCTCTCCATCTGCTTCTGCCCCAAAAACAGGTTCTGCATTTGGTGGAGCCAACATTGCCTGTAAAATCAAAGAATATTAAATCTTGTCTAAATCAATTCATAGTAACTAGCAAAGTCAGCTTCTCGGGTCGAAAGAGTTACCTGAATTATACCGGCATGGTCTCCTCTTGAGTGATCACTCTCTCCTGAAGTCCAAGTCCCAGGCCAATGAGTACCATCTGACATCCAAGTTGCCTTTGGAACTTTAAGAGGTTCTGATAGATTGCCTCCCATTTCCACCTGCTTCTTCTTTGCCCGAAGCTCTTCATGGGCATTATAAGCATCTGATCTTCTCCGAATTGATTCAGGTAATGAATTAATCCTCACCTTAAATTCATCATATTCTCTTTTAACTCTTCTCCTCTCTCTGACAAAGTCAAGCCTAAGTTTGTTCTTCAGAAAATCACGCTTCTGCCCAAAATAAGCCTCAGGATTCCTGGGTTCAATGTTGTGTTTTCTGCAGAAAGGAACCCAGATTCTTGCAAAACTAGCAGTCTCTGCTAGAGCTTCAAATGTCAAAAGAGAACCACCATCATCTGACAAGTAACAAGCAAGCTTTTCCACTGGATAATCAACTGCAAGGATTGAAAGAATTGTATTTGCAGTGACTAGAGGGGGTTCTTTCTCAGGATCTGCTGTTGAAACAAACACATCAATGCCCGGAAGGTCTGATCTCCCTTTTGGATTTCTAAGATTGGGGGATTCAAAACGGTCTTTTAGCACAGAGAGGTCAGTCACTCTGTTGACAGGGCAGAGTTTAGGAAGCTGATCAAAAATCCATGATAAGGCAAACCAGACCTCACAAGTTATGGACATCCCCCACAACCACATAGCCTCGCGATTGGGGTGACGGATTCTCCATGTTAGAAACAAACCAAGGGCGGCCAGACGCATTGCAATGAGTAGCCTGCATAGCAATAACATCAATCTCACGTTCAGATACTAATGTAACAACATAAAAAGAACATTTCATTTCATTTTCTGGAACCAGCTAAACAATATTATGTTACCAAGGCATATGTTTCAATTCACCCGCAGGCAAGACTATAACTTACAAATTCAAATACTGTTTGGTATTACGAGTAACCTAGAAGCAACGAATGAGATCTTATTTGATGTAAAAATGGAGGACCAAAGAAACATCTAGTCTAAGAAACAAGGAACTATGAGTCAAAATTCAAGCTGAAATTGAGGTGCGGGCCACAAGTAACAAATTCAAACAAACAACTAGAAACATGTTCAAGTTAAATGAAGAAAATAAACATAAAGTTTCTCTCAATGTACCTGTAGGGACTGATAATTGCAGCAGAAATCCCAACTTTTCTGGTCAAAGGTCTCCTAGTTCTCTCTCCAAAGTCTGGAGGATGCTCAAATCCATTAGCTCCCGACCCACCTCCATAGCCATCTTTAGGCCACACGGCATTACCATACCCATAAGTTCCTTTAGTCTCAAACAACCACCTGTTATGATCAAACTCAGGAGGATGATTCATCGCCTTCATTGACTTCACAAGTGAAAGTCTCTTATCCAACTTAGGCAAAGGCAATGCCTGATCCTCTTCTTCACTTTTAGCCTCATCATCATATTCATCAGAAAAATCCTCGTCATCAACTTCCTTATATGGTTCTTTGCAACCAGGACAATGACCTACACCATTAGACCCCACACAATCTAAGTAACAATCTCTACAAATCTTGAATCCACAATCACATTTTCCTTGCATTGCCTTCTCATCACAACCCTTCATTCCACAAACAAGCCCTGACTTCAACGACTTGGTCATTTCCATGGAGCAGTCAATAACATGACCACGCGTGACCGAATTAAAACCACCAGTGAAAATAGTATCCGAAATAAAACTCCTATCAGGCTTGCCATCATTTTTAATATCTAGACTTGTTTGTGAGTCAGACATAGCCTGGTGATCTGGAGTGGGGGGTATATGGACAGTGTAGCTGACAAAATCTGAGTTGAATTCTTCAGTAGTATCATCTCTAGACATTGAACAGTATCTGCCACCACTCGAAGTACGGTTTTTACTGTTACTAAGTGGGGAATTTTGGTTATTTGATACAGAAGCTCTTGGCACTGGACTTGTTAAACCCATGCTTCTGCTTCCTCCTCCTTTGCCTCCTGATGATACTGTTACCGTCACCGGAGAAGAACACGGAGAATTAGCCGTTTTCACCATTTTCAGCTGCTTTAAAAACCAGAAAAGAGAGAAGATTCAAAGGTTAAATCCTTTTTTTCCCTTGAAATTGAAAGAAAACACAAAAACAAAACAGAACCCAGATAATGAAAATGCAAAAAGTGGGAAAAAATTTTCAAGTGAAGAAGAATAAAAATAATGGAGTGAAGTTTTAAGGGAGTTTCGTACGGTTCAATTTGAAATTTCGAGTAACTTGAGTAGAGAGCTTTTGGAGGGTTGAGCTTCAATGATAACGGTCGAATGATCAGAGCCGTTGTTTGAATAGAATCGTAGGGTTAAAATTCAAGTGAAACGGTCGGGTTTTGCGATGTGACATGTCCATGTGGTCCTACGCAAACAAGAAAGTCAAAAAAATAAAATAAAGGGTAGATAAGGGCCGTAGCCGAAAGGGCTCTTTTTTCTCTCTGCTGCTTTAAATGGCCTAAACCGTTGAGACTGGTACCCTGCTTTCAAAAATTATAATAATTTAATAATAAATGTGCTTTTGCTTTGATTCAAAAGTTCAGCCCTCTCCGTCGCCAATCCTTATTCTCTCCTGAACAATTAAACCACTTTAATTAACTTAAGAAAGATTACCTTTTTTGCCTAATAAAATTGTAGAATATTCTTGGAATTTAAGATTTTTATATGGCTTTTTATTGATTTACAAAATAAACACAGGCACATGTTCCATTAAATAAAATGATAGTATTTTTATCAATTGACTGATATATTAAAAAAATAAACAAATTTTGACTAATAATTGAGATCAACTAACAAATATTATTTCTTTTAAGAGATTTTTCTTGTTTAAATCGTGGCATATACAATCTGTAGTCATATTAAATTAGTTGTTATGAAACTTTTACTATTATTATTGTTTTGTTAAGAATTAATTAAATTAATCATAGTTTAATGGACTTTAAAACTGATAATTCAAACTAAAAATTTTTTAAAAATTAATTAAAAAACAAATTTGCTACCAAGATAATACTTTAGAATTGTAAAAGATTTATGAATGAATAAATTATGGTTCTTTCTGAAAATAATTATTGGTATTTGATGATTCAAGTTAAGAAAATTATATTATTTTGATATGCGAGTAACTGAGGTGTGTTTGGTCCGGCCATTAGCTGATTAATGATTAGTGGTCGGTAATTAATAATTGACTGTTACCAATAATGGATTGCTGATGACCAGTAAATATAATTAATTATAGAATATTTGGTGATTTAAAAACCAGAATTAAATTTGATAAAAATATTACTAGTAAATAAACTATAAATAATTACAGTATTTATATAAAATTTATTTTTATGTTTGTATAAATAATATTTTTATAATTGTATTAATTTTAAAATTTTTTTTAGTAACCACAAGTTTTTGAGTTCAAATGCTGAAATTTTTAGGTTTTGAAAAAAATTAACATTTAATTATATTTGTGACAAATCAACGTTTAAATTATTAATCACTAATTTATATAAAAAAAACTATTATAAAAAAAATTAAACTACTAGTGCTAAAAAAATATATAATGAATGCTTGTAACCTTGACCAAATAGCCAAATTCTTATGCATAAGATAGACTCAGTATTGAGTCTTCCATCTCCATTCCCTCCCCTCTGCAAAATAAAAAAAATAAAAAAAAAACTTAATGTAACGTTGCCATTGAATGCAAATCAAACAAAGCAAGTGTTGTTAAAGTTACGAAACTTATGAGGATTTTTCAAAATGTAAGAGGAGGGAACTGTTGTTAAAAAAAAAAAAAAAAAAAAAGGAGGGAACTAAGGAAAAAAGGGTTATAAGCACCATTCAATTGATTATTGTACAGAGATTCTAAAGTGAGGTCTTAAATTCGATTCTTACATGGAGTATATTTGTAGTATTTATTTTCTATACCGATTATAGTTTGTAATTTTTATTAATAGTGATGCATTTAATATTATAAATAATGTAAGTAATGTTTTAAAAAATGGATTATAAGATGAGAAATGGGGGCAGGAGATGCAAGAATATTAGGATTAATTTTTTTTTTCCTCCTTTTCCTTTATAAAAAAAAAAAGTCCAAAATTATTGATCAAAATGTTCCCATATATATGTTTAGCCCATAGTTTTTTTTTTTATCAATTTTAGATTTTATTTTCATATATTTATTAATCGTTCTTATTGTTTGAGAATAATGCACGTAAGAAGTTATTGGAGTTTCTATACAAAAAAGAAAAATCTATCTTATATTTAAGTTTTTTCAATAAATGCCAGAGAAAGGAATAAATTCATTACATGATTCACTAGTAAACTATGCATTATTTGTGTTTTTTTAGATGGAGATTTTTAAAACTATACCATACAAGTTGTCAATCTAAAAAAATTTAAAAAAAGAAAATCTAAAATCAAGTTATTAAAAAAATATTCTTACATCGAGAAGCTTGCACAAACTTAAACAAAAACTAATCAATATTTGAACATATATTTATTTAAAAAGTCTTGCAGTCTTCCTCTTATAAAACACATTTTTATCAGTAATACTTATTTAATGGTCAAGTTGTTTAGGTGTAAAACACATTTTTAAAGTTTTTGGTTTTATTTAAGAATAGCTAGCTATCCAATACAATTACTATAAGGTTATAAACTAAATAAAAGTCATTACCAAATAAATATCAGAAAAACATGGTTGAATCTTTCATAAGTAGTCCAAAATATATGGACATTCGAGGATTCGAACTGCGTCTCTTTTGCTCTGTGATTTAGTGCGATTTTAAAGAGAGGCCTCCTGCACCCGCAGAAATATATATAATATGCAAGCACTAACAGATCATCCCTTAGATTGAATCAAAACTAAACTTTGATGATATTAACCAACTTCATGCAGCTAAAAGCAGACTGTCTTGAGAGATGCATAACATAATCAAAGAAAGACTTAGTAAAGCATACAAACACTAGAAGACGTAATTAATGGACTTGGTCTATTTCGATTTTCTTGCAAATGTATACAATTGTCTATTTCAAACATTACCCACCAAAACACATAAAAAATTCTTGAACATAATCGAACAAACAATTTAAGACCAGTTCTCTTCTCTTCTTCTCTTTTGTTTTAAGTAGAAACCATCTGCCGCCGGACAACTGCACTTGACAATTGAATTTCGCTGTTTAAACATCTCTACCTGACTCCATCTTCATTTGACTTGAAAAAGCATTTGGCTAATCTGTGCTTTTATGTTCTTTAACTCTTTGCTGTAGTTAGCTTATCATCTCTGGTCAACAGCCATGGCTGGTAATAATAACGAGCTCTTTATCATTTTCAGTGCACTCTCTTTCTTTATTTATACTTCTTTCTCCCAACTAGCACCGGCGCCGTCCCCGCCACTAAACGTCACTTGCAACGGTGTTTACTTGTCCTACAGCTACACCGGAGGCCACCCTATCCCACCAACTGATGACCCCACCAACCAAGCGTACAGGTTCGAGTCCACTCTGACCGTGCTCAACAACGGACGCGATGAGCTTAAGTCATGGAGAGTTTTTATTGGGTTTAATAATAAAGAGATATTAGTTTCTGCAACTAATGCTGTGTTAGCTGACGGTACTTCTTTCCCTGCTTTTGTCGGCAACGGCACCGTTCTGGTTGGTTTTCCTAGCACTGATCTCAGGACGGCTATTGAGACGGCGGGGGATGTGACTCAGATGGAGGATAGGGTCTTGTTAGTCGGGACCCGGTTTGTAAATGGAAATTCGGATGATCCATTGCCTGCTAATTTGACTCTGGCTAATCATGGCTATTCTTGTCCTGCTCCATCAAGACAAGGTATTGACCTCTGAGATAGATCATTTTTACTACTTCTTTATACTTCTTGTGTTAATTAATTTGTTGGTTTATCGGGTACCTAAAGAAGTTATAATTTACATGCAGCTCGAAGCTCTTATAGCTATCAGATATTCCGTTATTATATAAAGAAAATAAGGAAGTTATAATTTATGATAATTTCTCGAAAATTACCATAATATTAGTTATTAGCCTACAAAACTATAATTAAAGAAATTGCATTA
>CATIWM010607449.1:0-10235 GCA_949671775.1 Mallotus repandus | reverse complement strand
GTTGTAACATATTATTTTTTATTTATTTATTGTTCAACATGAATATTGTATACTTGTATTGCTGGATGTTGAGTATGAGGAATATCACACACACTAGACTTCACATTGGCACTAGTTTTGCTTTACGTTATGTTTTAAGTCATTATGTTAAAGAGTCAAACAAAACTACAGTGATTATCAAGTCATGCATTTAGTATGCTCCCATCTCCAAAATGGTTATAATTTGTTTCCTTTAAAGATAATGAAAAACTTTTCGATCTTCAAATGTATGCTCCCACCAGCATAACATACAGAGTCACTCCACATGACCATACATCCGCCATCTGAATAATTAGAGTGAAGCATGTAAATGAAAAAAAATACAAGCCTGACAATTTTTATTCCAAAACACTTCTAAATTTACAGATTATAAATTCAATCTTCCCAAAAGGAAAAAAAAAAAAAAGTTAGCAGCTGGCCTTTACTCACATGAAAACAGGTATAATAGCAACTAAAGCCAAAAACCAATAAGAGGATGCCAAAGGCTTAATAGATGATAACACGACTACTTTGAATTTCTAGGAAATATAAGTTCCATTGACATAATGAATTTGAAATTTTGATAAACAAATTATATTTAATGGAGACGTTTACTTGAAAAATTTTCTACACAAGTGACAAAGAATAGCCACCAATTCTGGAAATCCAAATAGCTGAACAGGTAGCTAAGCATACAAATTTTTCTTGTCAGCCTCTTGGAAATAATCTAAGAGGCTGGGGGCTTCTAACTTTTGATGACAAGGATAAAATCTTAGTAATTTTTTTTTCTACCTAGAAGGAGCATCAATTTTGTTTGAAATTGTTTGTGGGTTTTCTTTATGGTGAACAGCTGTGTTGAAATATTTTATCTTCATTTGCTTAACCAAGTAAAAGTTGTGATCTTTTGATTGATTGAATTTCATAATCCTTTTGGGTTTTTGCTCTGTCTAACAGATTAGTAAGATCTAAAGTATTAGACTTTGAATTTGATGATGCCAAGGCAAAGCCAAAGCCGCTCTACCATGAAAGAACTCATGGTATTGCTTTAAAAGCCACTTCAGGATATTCATGCAGTCTTCTCCTTACCCTTATTAACCGATCAAAGAATTTAGGCTCTTTTGCCGATTTAAGTAGCTCACCAGTTACCAAACTCAGCTCCTCTGACTCATATCGAGTCTCCATGACCACCAATATCAGCGTTAACGACAAGCAAATCCATGGCATTACATAAAGAAAGGAAGGTTTTGCTATTATTTTTATTTCTTGGTGCAGTCGAGTTGATTTGGAAGCCAAATGGGCCATTTGAAGAAGAAGACACTGAGCTCAACGGAGAGGAGGGAGAAGAGAGGAGAGCTGATGATGTGGTGGCGGTGCCGAAGGAGGCATTTGAGGGTTGCTGTTGATGTTGGTGATGGTGTGGCGGTGCCGAAGGATGCTTGGTGAAATAAAATAGGAGGAAATTTAAATTTGAAATCCTAAATATTTTTCAGAGGGCTCAATGGGTATTGCACTTTTATAGTTTTCCATGGATAGCCTTCAATCATCACCTAAGTTGACATAAATACCTTTTCTATCCAAAAAAAATGCGAATAAATTACATCCGCATGAAATTGCCATTATAATTTAATACTCCCCATGTTTCTAAATACTTACATTTAAGGATTCTTCTCATAAATTAAAGAATGTATTAAATATATATATAAAATATTGAGACTTTTATTAAATAATTCAGTTAACCAATTATTATCTTTATATAGAGTCTTAAAAGAAGTAGACATCTATTCAATTAATTCTCCTATATTAAATAAGGGTAAAATAAGAAAAAATAATAATTGAAATGCATTGGTAACTTAAAATATTTGGAAACAAAATTAGACTTCTAAAACATTAATTATTTAGAAACAAAGGGAGTATTTTTATTTGATGTTTAAGATTTTTTGGTATATGATAATCACATTAACTTTAATTATTTTGAAGTTTGAACCAAACATATTTCATAATAAAATAAAATAAAATTCTCATAATATTTATTTTTACTCAATTTTTAATTTTAAAAAATTATATTTTTTATTATTTGAATTAATAAAAATTTTAAAATGAAATCAAAACAGCAGAATTTTTTTTTTCCTCGATTGGATGATTGGATAATAGAAATCTATACATTCTTCAACATCTCAAATCTCAACTATGGAGCCAAAAATTCAGCAAAAAATTGTATCAAGAGTAAAAGTTTGTTGGATGAAGTGAAAAGGATAACCAATGAAAATTATGAAGATAAAAAGTTGAATGGACATTCAATTCACTAATCAAACATGGGTAATGGAACTTAATTACCGACAGTTATCATCATTCTTCGTTAGAAGAACCACTTTCAAATTGCCAAACTTACTCTATATACATGCACATATTACGGATACATGAAAAGCCTCCATCTTGAAAACTCGTTGCAAAAAAAAAAAAAAAAAAAAAAAAAAGAAGAACTCGTTCAATCAAAACATGCGTGGAGGAAAAAAACGAACCATAAAGCATGAACCTATTACCATTGAAGACGACGATGCAGGTTTCCTTAACCTCTCATGATCTCTGTGTATATATTTTTTTAAATGTTAATTTTTTTGGTTGATTCAGGACGAGAATCCTACCATGTGGTGGTTATAGATTGAAATCATGATATTTTAATGTTATAAAAAACATTGGGCATTTTGGTGATTTAACCTTTGAAAATGTTTAATTTTTTTTTTCTCTTCATTAATTTTTGTTTATTTTGTTATTTATGATATTTGATCACATCACTAGGGAACTAAGGGACCCTCCACCAGCTCATTACACATTGAAGGTTGACAACTTTTCAGTGATTTCAAGCTTACTGGTAGAGGAATTTCAATCACCTGATTTGGAAGTCGGCGGCTACAAATGGTAATATACTTGTTTCTGGTTATTGAAAATTTTTGCATATTTCAGGTGTATTGTAGTGTAATAAACCCAGCGGTAAAAATCTTTCATCTATTGATCCATCTTTGTTCTTGGTTGTTGCATGCATATATTAATTTGTCTGTGAATCTTTGGCCGGAGATTATTATCTCTGTATCCTAAAGGAAATAATACAGGAAATGGAGATGGGCACATATCTTTGTGTCTATTGTTGTCTGAATCGAACTCACTTCCCTTGAATCGGGAGGTTAATGTTAATTTCAAGATGTTTGTTTATGACCATAGTCGGGACAACTACTTGACTGTTCAAGGTACAATTCTACGTTTTTGTTCAAAATTCTTTTCTGGGTACGTTTTGGTAACACTTTGCAACATGTTTTGGTAGATGCTAAGCAGAGAGTGAAGCGATTTTATGGGATGAAGACAAAATGGGGCTTTGATCATTTAGTTTCTCTTGAAGACATTAATAATGTTACAAAGGGATATCTTGTGGATGACACCTGCGTTTTTGGAGTTGAAATTTCTGTGGTAGAAAACACAATCAAAGGCGGGTGCTTGTCCCAGGTAAAGCTTCCTTTTCACGACAAAAACAACTACATTTGGAATATTAAGAATTTTGCACAACTGGATAAAGAATACTATCAATCCAACCTGTTTGAAATTGGTGGCGGTAAATAGTATGTATAATAATTTTCAGAAATTAAATAAGCAAAAACTTTTTGAGTCAGTCATGTGATTTTATGATGAGGTCTTTATTTTCTAATAGGTCATTAACGGTTTACCCCAAGGGGAATTCAACAGAGAGAGGCAAAAGCTTGTCCATGTTTTTGCAACGTTGGGATCGTGCAACTCTTGTTGATGGGCAAGAGCGGTATGCAGAATTTACTTTGCGCATAAGAGATCAACTTCATGGAAAACAACATGAAAAACAAAGTAGATGTCCTTGCACTATACTTTTTACTATAATTTTTTATACTCATTACTAAAAAGTTTATTGTTTTCAATTGACTTGATGGTTGCAGCTATTGTGACGTTCCACTCTTCAGAAACGAGATGGGATTTTCAGAATTTCACATCTCTCAGCGAACTCAATGTTGCATCTAATGGATTCATACATAAAAATACTTTAATGGTTGAAGTTGAAATTCTTAAGTTGGTGGCTTTCAAGGAGTTCTAGATGCATAGTTAGACTTAGACTTGGGTAATTGTTTTTGCAGTTTGATGCCTCTAATCTAATTGCAATTTGCATTGCATCTTTTGAACTGAAGTATGTGTGATTTATCAAAGCTTGTATTGAACTTTAATGGACTTATAAATTTTGCTAGAATACACAGGGCAATCAGCTTGTGAAGAACAAACAATCTAACACTCTATCACTATAAGAATGACTAAATGATAACATCGATTGACAAGAGTTGCGAGCATTGCACAAAACAAAAAAGAACAAAACAAAACAAAACAAACTCATAACAATATAGCTACACAATATCAACATATGTTGCCTTCTTTTCCCTGTAATCAACATCTTCAATAATAATTACTAATAATAATTTTTTTATTTTTTATTTAATTATTTTCACATATTATCTACTCTTATTATTATTCATACAAATTCATAATAACTTTTATATAATTCTATTACTTAAATCTATGTAATTATTATTATTAATATTTTAAATTACCTCAATTATTCAATAAAATAACCACAACTATTAACTATTAATATTATTATTATTAACAATTATTAGACAATGATTAGTGACTACATATTATTAAAATCAGCATAATCATTACTCAATAATTAGTTACTAATTATAATATTAAAAAAATAAAATAATCATTAACCAATTATATTTAAAATCGTCAAATCAGTATCAATGTAAAGGAGAGAGAAAAGTGGTCTGCATATGGGACCCATTACGCTACTGGCAGTAGCATAATGTCCATTATGCTACTGCTACTAGCATAATGGGTCTTCTCTCTCCTTTGTTATGCCACCTCACCCAAAAAACATCACAAATTGAAACTTATCATAAAAATGACAATAAGTTTTACAACTACCATAAATTAGGAAATATATTTTTTTTTACCATAAAATGATAAATTGCCCATCTTTTCTTGTACTTATTGTGTAGCTTTTAGATACATGTTGATGTTGTAACTTTGTTATGCACGTTAATTTCTTTAGTTTTGTAATTCTCTATTTATGTAAAGTGGTAGCAGTACGTAAAACAATTTAATTATTCTCTTCTCAAAGCTCTTGTGCTTATATGGTATCAGAGCTAAAATGGCAAACAATACCCAAATCACTGTACAAAATTCTACTTCATCAAATTCTTTTTCTTCTTCAACGCATCATACTTTCTCAATCAGACTCACTCATAAAAATTATTTAGCATGGAAAACACAGTTTTTACCTCTCCTAAATTATCAAAATCTCAAGGGTTATGTTGATGGCTCTCTTTCTCAACCCTCCTAGACTATCCTCAATGATGCTAACCCACCCGTTGAAATACCTAATCCTGCCTATCAATCATGGTTTCAAAAAGATTAGATGTTGTTAATGTGGATTCTCTCCTCCTTGACCGAAGAGGTTTTTCCCTACATTATTGCCCTTCGTTCTTCTTGTGTTGTTTGGGATGCTCTTGCTAATTCTTTTGGCTCTATATCCCAAGACAAACAATTGCAACTCAAAATTGAACTCCAATGTCTCAAGAAAAATGATCTCTCAATTACTGAGCATCTTCAAAAAGCCAAGTCTTTGTCTGATGAACTTTCTACTACTGGAAGACCAATGACCCTTGCTGAATTTAATGCTATCATTTATCAAAATCTTGGTGCTAAGTATCATAGCATCATTACAACTCTCACTCTTTGCCCTACTCTTGTGAGTTTCAATGAATTACGTGGCCATCTTCTTGCTCATAAGGTATTGCTTAATAGTGTGCATGACTTGCCTCTTGCTAATCTCACTTACAAACGGCCACTGTTACCTACACCACCATTCACTCCTCAAGCTTCTAGCTCGCAATGGCAACCTAGGAGAAATCTACGTGGGCCTTGTCAAATATGTGGTCTTCACAATCATCTTGTTGATCGATGTTGTCATAGGTACAATAATTCTCCCTCCACACCATCTTATTCAAGACAAGCTAATATTGCCTACCATGGTGGTTCGACTTCTCATCCACCACACTATGTTGCACCCGCCACTCTTGCACCTTGGGTTGTTGATACAAGTGCTACTTCTCATATTACTCCTGACATGTCTACTCTTCATCTCCCACAACCTTACACTGTCAGTGATCAATTGTTTATTGGTAATGGTACAAGTTTCCAAATTAAAAATATCAGCACTTCTTTTCTTTCCTATCTGAATTCTTCCTCTACTTTCACTTTGCCAAACACTTTGCATGTTCCCTATATTACAAAACCTTTAATTTCAGTCCATAAATTCTCATGGGATAATAATTTTTTCTTTGAATTTTGGCCATCTTTCTTTCTTATTAAGGATCAGAAGATAATAACGGAACTCCTGCGGGGCGTGAATGATCATGGCCTATATCGTTTTCCCTCTAGTTCTGCTCAAGCCTTTACTACCGAGTCAGTTCCCTTTGATGTTTAGCACTCCCGTCTTGGGCATCCTCACAGGTGTACTATTCAGAATATTTTAAAAGAAAATAATTTGCCTTTTTTGTCTTCCAATAAATATGTTAAACGTGCCTTTTATTTTTTAGGAAAATTAGCGAGAATTCCTCTTGCTTTAGTTGAGCATACTAGTACTCATCCTTTTGAAATTATTCATTTTGATGTTTGGGGTCCTGCTCCAATTTTGTCAAATTTTGGTTTTAGGTATTTTGTAATTTTTATTGATGATTATACCAGGTTTACCTGGATATATTTCATGCAAAATAAAAGTGAAGTTATGACATTTTTCTCAATTTTAAGGCTTTAATTGAAAATCAATTCTCTACAATAATTAAATCATTTCATTCTGATTTGGGTGGAGAATACCAAAAATTGAACAAAATTTTCAAAACTCATGGCATTATTCATCGCATAGCCTGTCCTTATACTCATGAGCAAAATGGAACAGCAAAACGTAAAATTCATCACATTGTTGATTCCAGTTTAACCTTGTTGGCTCATAGTCATACACCATTTCGATTTTGGCCTTATGTTTTTGACACTATTGTTTCATTAATCAATGGAATGCCCATTCCTGCTCTTAAAGGCAAGTCTCCATATTTTGCTTTACATAATAAAAATCAAAATTTTAATTCTTTAAAAATTTTTGGTTGTTCCATCTATCCCCTTTTGTGTCATTATAATAAAAATAAATTTAATTTTAGAACAACATAGTGTGTTTATTTAGGACCCTCCACTACTCACTTTGGTCATTGGTGTCTTGTTATTGAAAAGGACAAAATATATGTTGCTCGACATCTATAGTTTGATGAGCATTTATTCCTGTCTTCTCTTAAAAAAATTTCGCTCAAAATAATTCTTTTTCTTCGAACGATAGTCCTTGGTTGGCAGTAATCCACTCGGGTCATGACACTTCATTCTTTGCAGGTACGCCCTCTTTTCTTAATTTCAATCCACCTAAAACTCTACCTTCTTCTTCTTATCCTATACTCTCTACCTTATCTTATCCAATGCCTTTAGCCTTACTGACATAGTGGAAGAATGTAAGATAACTATTAATAATTATTGAATCACACACGATTACCAATCGCTAATCTTTTACAATATGCAATTCTCAAATTCAGGGTATAGGCATCAAAATTCAGAGAATTTTGAAAAATTTAAGGAAAATTCGAATTCTATTAATAATTTGACGTACAAAAGCCAAAACAATAACTCTTAAATGGAAACCCTAAAACAAATCCTAAACAAACTGGAAAATAAGAGTTCAAACCTAAACAAAGTAGGAAATAAGACTTTCTAAACAATTAAAACATAAATTTGCCTTTTTGAAGGCCTAAATGATAGAATTTGCCCTAAAAACAATGGGCCTCATAAGCAAAGTTAGTGACTTCGAATCTTTGGTCCGTTTCTAATCAAACTAGCCTTTGGAATCACCAAAATACGAAACTCCACAGTTGCAGTTATTTACAAAACTGCCACTGCTCCAATTTTTGAAATTTTTCTAGGAATCAAATTGCTTGCTCTTCTATGACTCTATCCGCATCACTTACCTACCCCACAACAACCTAATATCTCTCCACCAACCTCACCTCTTACACATCCCTCATCTTCACCAACTCTACCCATTAATCCTATCTATAGCCATCATAACCACTCACCTTTATCCCAACCATGTGGACTGAATTTAATTGTAGACCTTACTTCCTACCCCACTTCCCATGCAATGCAAAATCAACCCCATACAACGTCACCTTTAACCAACCCGACCACTTCCCTTCTTCCACCATCCAATTTAAATTCCATGCAGTCCCCTACCCGAACACACAGCATGGTGTTGCGACCTTCCATAATGTCATGATGTCATGCTCTTCTAACAACAAAAAATTTGAAGTCCTCTTATTCTCTAAATTATCTTTCAACTGGACCACCATCATAAACTATAGCCAATACATACCAAGAATGGAGACATGCCATGAATGATAAGCTCAATGCTCTTCTTCACAATAAAACGTGGGTTCTAGTTCCTAAACTAGTGAATAAAAATATAGTGGGCAATAAGTGGGTGTACAAAATTAAAAGGCACCATGATGGTTTTATTGCAAGATACAAAGCTCGGTGAGTGGTGAAGGGATTCACTCAATAGCTAGGACTTGATTTCAAGGAAACATTTAGTTTCGTGGTAAAAGCAACCACCATTCGGCTACTACTAGCTCTAGTCGCCATGAATTCCTGGCACATTAAACAACTTGACATCTCAAATGCTTTCTTATATGGCTGTTTAGAAGAAGAAGTCTATATGTCTCAACCTCAAGGGTTTGTTGATTCCACTCAACTTGATTATGTGTGTCTTCTCAAACGATCCCTCTATGGGCTCAAACAGGCTCCCTGAGCATGGTACAAAAGACTTTGTGAATTTCTAATTCAGTATGGTTTTATATCATCTATTACTGACTCATCCTTATTTGTTCTGCAGGATGGTACACATTGTATATTCATATTGGTTTATGTTGATGACATAATTGTCACAGGCTCTTCTTCCTCTCTTATTTCTTAATTTATACATTCTCTACAAGCTACATTCCTTGTTCTTGATGTGTGTGATTTACATTATTTTCTTGATGTTAAAAGTTTTTTATCACAAGACTGGCCTTGACTTGAGTTAAAAGAATATCTTCATGATTTGCTTGTCAAGACAGGAATGCAAGACTCTAAGGCTTGTCTCACTCCAATGGCTACCACACCGCCATTAACAAAAGATGATAGTCCTTTATTTACTAATGCTGAATATTATAGATATATGGTTGGTGCTCTTCAATATGCCACTTTAACTTGCCTTAATACAGCTTTCAGTGTCAATCGCCTATGTCAATTCATGCATAATCCTACGAAAAATCATTGGAGCGCAGTTAAAAGGTTGCTTCGTTATATTAAGCACTCCATTGATGATCATTTGTTCTTTGCCAAAAACACCCGATGTCAATTACAGTGTTTCTCTGACAGTGACTAGGGTGGGTGTCCAGATGATCGTCGCTCTACCACTAGATATGCTATCTATTTGGGCTCATCTTTAATTTCTTGGAATGCTAAGAAGCAACCTATTATAGCAAGGTCTTCCACTGAGAGTGAATATAAAGCTATTGCTGCCACCACTGCTGAGTTGTTATGGATCCAAACCTTGCTTAAGGAATTGGGTGTTTCTTGTATTGACAAAGCTCTTTTATGGTGTGATAATATTGGGGCAATTTATCTCACCTCTAATCCAGTCTTTCATGCCCGCACCAAACATATTGAACTGGATTATCATTTTGTTCGGGAACAAGTTGCTAATGGCAATATCAAAGTCTCCTTCATCTCGTCTGTTGACCTTAGCAATAATAAATCTTGATTTTAATCTTAACAATCTTAGTTTTGAGAATTTAACATGTTTGTTTAAGTGTGTATAAGCTAGGACTATCATGCAAAGCAAAATATAGTTAAGCATGCTTTTGGGCTAATGTGACCTCTGAGATTCAAGGAAGATTTTAACATTCTTAGAGATCTAAAATGAGGAAGTGATCTCCTTGACATTTTAAGTAGACATCTTAAGCTTTCTGAATTGATCTTACTTGTCAAAATCCAAGTTCATTTGGATATGC
>CATIWM010607330.1:0-11513 GCA_949671775.1 Mallotus repandus | reverse complement strand
CAGATACCAAATGAAAATGGCCAAGAGGGGGGGGGGGGTGAATAGGGCTATTGAACAAAAATTAAAACTTAAAAATAAATAAACAAAAATGAAAGAATGTTGAGAAGGAAGAATGATTAACTCAAGAATTTAAGGAGTTTCGATTCTCAACAATCCTACATCTCCACCTAACTTATCCCCAAGTTAGAATTTTGAATCACCATAATCTATTCCCCTAGATTGATTTTTACAACTTGAGTTTTAGGCTTAACTCAAACCTTACACAAGTGTTTCCAAGGATCAAACTAAAACCAAATTCCTAAGTGTTTTAATGGCTAAACACTTAAACCAATTCCTTTATAATAGAATCTCACTTCCCTTTTCTTAATCCCCAGAAAATAGAAGGATAAGAATTTCTATTCTAATCACTCACCAACTCTCACAAGAGTTATACAAAGATAAAAAGAATTTAGAGAGAATTTAGAGCTTTAATTGAATGTTTGAGAGTGTATAAATGATAAACAAGTTTCTTAACACCTAAATGATCTTCAGAGGTTGTATTTATAGTTAAGCAATTCAATTATAGCTGTTAGAAACAATAATTTTATTTCCAACAAATTCAAACTTCATTTGAATGAAATTTGGACTTTTAGGCTATATTTTCTCTAGTGCCGGTCGTGACCACACTGATCCCAGTCGGGATATTCAAAAATATATCTGTTATAGTCATTATATTTGAAGCCTGAGTTGGTCCCAGTCATGACCACACTGATCCAGATCATGATATTGGCTCAGGATATGTACTGGAAGATTTCTTCAATTTGGTGCAATTTGGTCCCGGTCGGGACGTGCATGGTCCCAATCCAGATCATGACTTTTAGCCATTAAAGATGATCGAATCAGCCCAAACTTTCTTCATAAAAGGTGTATATATTTGTCTTAGCTTTTCATATCACTTTTAATCACCTCATTTTGACTTCTGTAGCTCAAGATATTGTTGAAATACTAAGAGCTACTAAAATCAAAATAAAAGCTGCATATGCTGATTTTAGCTAAAGATTTACAGACCCAAATGAACTCAGATTCTGAAAAATAAGCTCCATTCTGAAAGCTTAAGATGTTTAATTCAAATTTCAAGAAGATCATTTTCTCATTGTAATGCTCTAAGAATGTCAAAAGCCTTCTTGAATCTCAAAGGTCAAATTCTTTGATAATTCTTCACTTTAACTTTCCAATTGAGTCCTAACTTATATACACTTAAAAAGACAAAGTTAAATACTTAAAAATTAAGTTTGTTAAGATCAAAATCAAGATTGATCATTACTAAGGTTAATAAGTACTTTACAACAGCTTGTCAAAATTCCTTAACAGATGAGAAGCTCATTCCTAGACTGAATGAAAGACATAAAATTTTTGGATCATATGCCCTCATTTCTTCATCTATCTCATGCTTACTTAAGTCTGAAGCTACATTGTTGTCTTCCCTTGTATTAGGATTTCCATGTTCTTCCCTTATTTCTTTTTCAGCTTGTTCCCTCATATTCTTATCTATCTCCTCTTGTCTAAACCTTCTAAGCTCTTCAAAATCTTCATTAACTACTTCCTTCCCTTTTCTTTTTTCAAATCTATCCTTCTCCTTACTCAAGTCCCCCTCGCAATTATCAGTTTCCATAGCGTTCTCATGGTACTCAGTTGCACACACATCATCGACATCACCTTCATGTTCAACTACATCCTCCTCATCACCTTCATGCTCACCTAAATCCTCCACAACCCCTTCATGTTAACCTACATCCTTGTCCATGCACTCATTCAAAGCATCATAAGGTGCTGCCTCCTTCAGATTAATTTTAGGTGTCACATCATTAGATTCATGTGTTTCCTCTACCACATTATTACCCCATTCTAAAGGCATTACCAAATGAGGTTCATCAACACCTTGCTCAGCATAAATATGGATGTCTATATTATGGCCTTTAAAAGCTAAAACACAATAAATGTCACTATCATTTTCAACTACAAATAACCCATCTTTCAAACTCTTCGCTGGTTCAAGTATATACACCCTGCTTACTTGTGGGAACCCTAAATCTTCTTGAAACTTTACCTTAATATCTAGTACTGACATATAAAAAGGATCAAAGTTAATCAATTCTTCAACTTCACCATTTAAATATTCTAACTCATTACCATTCATTACCCACATACCCCCAAAGTGAAAATACACGTTCACAAGTTCACTCATTCTGCAAACAAAACCAAATAAAAAAATACCAAAAATCAAAGCAAGTTAGTTACCATTTTAATTTTTATTTACGCTTACACCAACCCAATACACGTTCACAAGCTCTTTCATTCTGCAAACAAAACCAAATAAAGAAATACCAAAACTCAAAGCAAGTTAGTTACCATTTTAATTTTTATTTACTCTTACACTAACCCATACATGCAAAACCCTAATATTCATTGTATGTTAATGCCAATGAATAAACAAAGCAACTTTTTTTATTCATTTTTATTTACATAATACAACATACACCTTGAAAACATCACAATGTCCACCACTAGCCAAACAAATTTTACAAAAAAAAAAAGGCGCAAGCAAAAGTTAACCACTGGTTGAGGTAATATACATACCTGTTTCCTTTTTTAGCAATCAACATTTTTCATCAACAGTTGCCCCACTTTGGATTCACAGACCCACATGACAGTAACACTTCATTGTAAAAGGTTTTTGTTGGTAGGAGAATAGAATTGAAAGTGAAAGTGCTCTATTTTTTTCGATACAAACTATGTGCCTTTTAGAGAAATAATGTTAGGTTTATTTTTTTATTCATCACGTGCACACACTGGTGGGTTTTTTCCCACTTCATTTGTGATCTAGCCCACAAACTTTAACGTCTAGGTTAAGAGTCCGTTTGATTTAGGGACATATGGGCCAATTGTGAAACAACATGAGTCTCAAAATGTCAAGTTAAATATTAAGGTGTTAAGTGCTCAACCCATGATAGTTCGAGAGTTTTTTTTTATCTTTTGCCATTTATTTATTTATTTTAATTGAAAACTGAAGCTACCATACCACATGCTAAACTCAAAAATTATCCTAAGACTCAACATTTTCTACTCACAAACACCTTTCCCAAAGCATTAACTTGTGAATTCAACCATTCAAAAGAGAACTAAGCATTAGATTCATTAAAGTTAAGAAATTATCAATCTCAAATTATCAATCAAGCTTTCCAAGAATTACAAACGAAGCATTAATTAAAGGTTATTACACATGATCAAGAAACTAAATCAATGCACTTAACTCATAATAACCATAAAGTGCAAAAATTCAAGCATTTTGATCGTGTACTAGCTGATGTATGTAATTGTAATGTACCTATATTCTTTAAAAAAATAAAAATGAACACATAAACTGACTAACATACAACAGTAGTATTAATCATAATCTCATCAACTGGATCTTCACAACATCATCTTTGTGGAATCCGATCTTAGCTTAAGAATATCCATCTCTAACCCAAGTAAACTTGCCGCCACAACCTCCTTTCTTCGGTAATCCATTCACGCCAATAGCCGATTTCCGATCTCTCCTCACATCAGACTTTGTTGCCAGCAGTGTTGCTTCTGAAACTCTTTCTTGTGGTCTTCATTTTGATCTTGGCGTGATAACAACTAAAACAAAAAAAACAATAACTTGTTAAATATGACCAACCCAATGAAGAAAATACTGCAAGAACAAAGATAAAGAAGAAAAAGTAGAAAGGTGTGGATCAAGAAAAGAACATTATAAAAAAGAAGAACATAGAAGAAAAGAAAAGGAAGAATTAATAGTGGTATGAGTCAAATTTTGATTTGGGTCCAGTTCTTTTTTTACAAAATATAAGAAAAATCTTTTGCGTCCATTATGAAAATTATTTACAAGAAATTTTATATTTTTATTGTTTTTATTTATTCATAGAAAAATTAATAGTTGCAATAATTTTTAGTTGTTTATTAGTAATTTTTACATAATTAAAAAATATAAATTTTTAGTGATTTATTTATTTTATAGTATTTTTAAAAAAATACTAATTATATTAGAATTTAATTGGATTAATAAAATGAAACTTTTAGTGGGATTAAATTAGAAAAATCACACATAAAAATTGCAAATTTTTGGGAAGCCCTATAGAACACATAAAATCAAATTTATGAAATTTTATCTATTTTAAATGAATAATATTTATTTATTAAATTATTAATATTTATATATATATATATATATATATATATATATATATCTAATTTTTTTAAAAAAAATTTGTTGCATATTGAGGGAATGAGTATAACAGTGTCAATATAATTAAGAATCATACACGGAGACAGAGATTCACAATACTCATACTCCGTATAATATACAGGGGCTAAAAAATATTTTTACCCTTCTAAACTTTTACTTAAATTTACCAAAATACAAAAATTAAATAGTAGTATGGATCGCTACGATGATGTTCACATCGCACCCATAACAACTAACAATTCTCTTTTAAAAAATTGACCAAGAAAAATTATAGTCTTCGGAAGATAAAGAATTGAGTCTCATTAACTGAATCATTGGAATTTTATTCATTTTTGTTTCTCTTATGAGGTACATGCATACCTGATACTTTTAGAGTAAATGTAGGAAAGAAATTTTGCATTTTGCTGGGAGTGGTCATATGAATTCGACAATAATAATACGACTTGTCAGCATTTTTTTTTTTAAAAATTCTGGTGAAATTTTATTCTATCAAAGAGAAGAGTTACTCAAACTAAAAGATATTTTATCTAAGAAAAAATACAGACTGAATTTTATCGAAGAAAAAATATGATTTGTCAACATTTTATGGTGCAATAACATTAACACTTCTAAAATATATCAAAATAATGAGGTTGGAGTTTCACCTCATTCCATATGGTTTTATCGTTAATTACGATAGATTTACGCTAGTGAGAGAGTGGTAACTACTTTCTAAGGATATATTGAGATGCAAGGTTCGATCTCTCATCGATTAAAAGAAGATGATTGCCCCTTATTATGCAGTCTATCAAATTTTTGGTCATATGACCTCATTAACAAAAAAAATTTACAATAGAGTTACACACTCATAAATAATAAATTATAAATAATTTTTTTATATTAAAAGTCACAATTATATTATGGTACTTTACATTTATAAATAATAAAGTATAAATTTTTCTACTACTATTAATATTTAACCGTTTTAATTTTATAAGTTACTAAAAAAATAAGAATATAACTAATGAAGTATAATCTAATTGGTAAAGTGAAGCTTTCAATTTTTAACAGGATATTTGACAAGAATTTAATGTCCTTCCCCCTTCTCCTATTAGGATTATATATAAATATATACTCTATAATTTAATAGTCAATTTATAATAGTTATAGTTATAACCATTGAAAATCAATGTAATAGTGTAATCTCTCATAATGAGATAACTCTATCTAAATAAAGGACTGTAAATAAGTCAATTTGCTCACAATTGACTTAATAAAAATTCATTCGAACTCATATATTAAATTGATTTAATATTCAAGCAGAGTTCAAATTTTATAAAGTTCGGTTCGTAAAACTCATAAATAAATTTAAATAGAGCTCCCAAACTATGTCGTAATTTTTATATATTAATGATTCAATTTATAATAAATAATATATAAATTTTTATTTATAGTAAATATAAAAATATATTATTATAATAAAATTATTATTTTATGATAATTTATTTAGTAATTAATTTATTTAGAATTTCATAATAAATAATTTTTTTACAATAGAGTTACACACTCATAAATAATAAATTATAAATAATTTTTTTATATTAATAGTCACAATTATATTATGGTACTTTACATTTATAAATAATAAAGTTTAAATTTTTTCTACTACTTTTAATATTTAACTGTTTTAATTTTATAAGTTACTAAAAAATAGGAATATAGCCAATGAAGTCTAGTCTAATTGGTAAAGTGAAGCTTTCAATTTTTGACATTTGACAAGAATTCAATATCCTTCCCCGTTCTCCTATTAGGATTATATATAAATATATACTCTCTAATTTAATAGTCAATTTATAATAGTTATAGTTATAACCATTGAAAATCAATGTAATAGTGTAATCTCTCATAATGAGATGATTCTATCTAAATAAAGGACCGTAAATAAGTCAACTTGCTCACAATCGCCTCGAAAATCAATTTAATAAAAATTCGTTTGAACTCATATATTAAATTAATTTAATATTCGAGCAGAGCTCGGCTTGTGAAACTCGTAAATAAATTCAAATAGAGCTCCCAAACTATGTTGTAATTTTTATGTATTAATGATTTAATTTAAAATAAATAATATATAAATTTTTATTTATAGTAAATATAAAAATATATTATTATAATAAAATTATTATTTTATGATAATTTATTTAGTAATTAATTTATTTAGAATTTCATAATAAATAATTTTAATTTATATTTTATATTTTAAAATTTCTTTTAATTTATTTAGCCTCACCAACCACTCACAAACACCAAGTTTTGTAGCATGCCGATTTAAGTTGGTCCAACTATAAACAACCAAATTTGAACAAGTAAAGTTGAGCTCATTTACATTTTACATCCTCACAAAAAATCCAATTTTTTTTTTTGAACGAACTAAAAATCCATATTTAAAAGGAGAAAAGATACACGTAGCTATGCCATATTTTTCTAAAAAGTCCCCACCTAAAAAAACTGCTCCTATTGTATAGAAACAATATAGTCAAAATAAAAAAAACAAAAATTGTCGCTTGATAGAGGCCCGCAACAAGTATAATTGCTCATTTAATAAAACCAAAAAAATAAAACAATATGACTTGGACAACACAATCACATGAATTGACAGTGCTTCTGTCGCTGTAAACCTTGCATGACGCATGTGGTTATGTTAACAGGAAAAGACTGCTGTTTTCTTGATCCAAGTATTAATGAAGGGTACAATATGCATAAGGACCCTCATTTCTATTGAACGCTTGCTAGCTACTTCAATCGGTTCCAAGTTTGATCAGTCTTTCAAGATCAAATGTATACTGCAAAAAAAGATGAGCTTTACTTTTTCTTCTTCCCATTTATGGCTCAAGGCCACACTATTCCACTCATAGACATGGCCAAGCTATTTGCATCACGAGGCCAAAAGGCTTGTATAATTACCACTCCTGTCAATGCTCCTGCCATATCCGAATCAATTGAGAAAAGCAAAATTTTGGGTCATAAAATTGACACTCTGATCATCAAATTCCCTTGTGTGGAAGCTGGATTACCTGAAGGATGTGAGCACTTGGATTTGGTTTCTTCACCTGAAATGGCACAAAACTTTTTATGGGCCACTGCTCTACTTGCCCAGCCACTTGAGCATGTCTTGAAAGAGTATCGCCCTGATTGTCTAGTTTCAGATACTTTCTTTCCGTGGTCTAATGAAGTTGCATGCAGGTGTGGAATTCCAAGAATCGCTCTTGGTGGAACTTGTTATTTCTCTTTATGTGCTACACAGTGCGTGATTACATATCAGCCTCACAAAAATGTGTCATCTGATACTGATCTTTTCGTCGTCCCAAATCTTCCTGGCGAGATCAAGTTGACAAGAAACCAACTACCAGAATTTATCTTACAAGAATCTTCCTTCTCTGAATTCTTCAGGAAAATGATAGACTAAAAGTTATGGTGTTCTTGTGAACAGCTTCTACGAGCTCGAACCAGATTATGCTGACCATTTCACGAAAGCTTTAGGAATAAAATCATGGCATATTGGCCCCATTTCGCTGTGCAATAGTAATGTTCGAGATATGGCAAAGAGAGGTAAAGAGGCTTCCATTGATGAAAGTGAGTGTTTAGAGTGGCTGAATTCGAAGAAACCAAACTCAGTTGTTTATATATGCTTCGGACGTGTATCGAAGTTCATTTCATCTCAACTTCTTGAGATTGCAATGGGGCTTGAAGACTCAGAGCAGCAATTCATTTGGGTAGCGAAGAAAAGCAAAAATGATGAGGAAGATTGGTTACCCGATGGATTTGAGAAAAGAATGGAAGGAAAGGGGCAAATAATACGAGGGTGGGCACCTTAAGTATTGATTCTTGAACATGAAGCAGTAGGAGGATTCGTGACTCATTGCGGATGGAACTCAACACTTGAAGCAGTATCAGCAGGAGTTCCCATGGTGACATGGCCAGTAGCAGCAGAGCAATTTTATAATGAAAAGTTGATAACTGAGGTATTAAGAATTGGAATCTCAGAAGTGGGTTAGATTTGTAGGAGATAGTGTGAAGAAAGAAGCTATAACAAAGGCAGTGCGACAAGTCATGGTAGGTGCAGAAGCAGAGGAAATGAGATGCAGAGCAAACAAGCTTGCAGAAATGGCAAGAAAAGCAGTTGCGGAAGGTGGATCTTCTCACTCTGATTATAATGCCTTGATTGAAGAATTAAGGAGTGAGAACATTTAGATTTGCTAATTTATCTACTAAAAGTAAATTATGTTAGTTGTGGGTGTATTAGGGAGTGACCATATAGTTTTGCCATGTAATTTGCTGCTATATAAGGCAGACTGGTGTCCATCTAAATGTTAGATAAAAGTATCAATGTGCACTTTTATGGCATTAAAATTGAAGTTGCAGAAGCTTGAGTAGTCCAATGTAAAAAACTCCGTTCACGGTGTTATCTACATAAAGTCATGGATTCAATTTCTGACCGTGGCAGAGTTCAAAGAATTTTGCACCATTGAGCTTTGGCTTAGTGGTATCGGACTTTGATTTCTAACATTTAAGGCGTTGCAAGATTTTTCTCTAAAAGTTTACTGGGAAAAAATGTTGACTGCAAAAATATTGTAGTTTGTTGGCAATACATGAGCAGTTGCCTGTGAAAATCATTATAACAGGTGACGGATAAGGTAGTACTACTAACACATCACAAACTAGAAATGAACTGGTAAACCAATGGTAACATGGCCTATTTCCGCTGACCAATTCTACAACGAGAAGTTTGTGAATGAAATTTTGAAGATAGGTGTTATAGAGTGGGTTAAAGAGCACTGTGATCATGTTACAAGTGAATCTATTGGGAAGGCAATTAACAGATTTGTTGGGGTGAGAGCTCAAGAACACAGAGAAAGAAACCAGAAAATATGTTGAACTCACGCACTTTTCATTAACAAAAGGTTACTTTATATAGCAACAAGATTACAATAGTAAAATCATCAAACTGACATCTACTACATCAGACCCATGCTTCATTAGGTAACTAGTTCCTAGAAACAAGGATGATCTCTACTTTTTATCTACTAAAATAAGACCATACCTACAGCTGTATATTACAACAAAAAAATAAACAAAATAACATTGCCCAAGTATCAAACAAAGTCTCAATTTTGTCAACAAGATTGATTACAGGGGAAGAAGCAGAGGAAATGGGGAGCAGAGCAATAAAGCTTGCAAAGACGGCAAGAAAAGCTGGTGAAAGATGACGGATCATCTTACTCTGATTTCAATTCTTTGGTTGAAGAACTGAGATGGCGGGGAGCATGAAGGAGTTTAGTTTTCTTTGTTGATTTGCATTTGGCTTTAATACAATTAATCTAGATTAGTTGGAGCTCTAATTAACTCTAATTACCGAATACTGAAAATAATTATAAAAATGATAGTAATAGTTGTCTTTTTTTAAGAAAATTATATAATTGAGCAGATATATTCTTGGCTTAAGAGTGGATATATTATATGATTTTGTATGGATCAAATATCGATTTGGGCCATTCATTAAAAGAATTATTTACATGAAATTAGTCATTTTTGTTTATTCATAGAAAATTAATAGTTGCATTAACTTTTAGTTGTTTATTAGTAATTTTTTTGGCCAAATGTGCAAATTGGATCCTCATATTTTACTTTAATTTCACATTGGTCCTTATTGTTTTTTTAGTCAAATTGAAACTTTTTCTTTGTAAAATTAGATCATATTGGACCTTTGATAAGTATAATTAAGTCTTATAACTTTTTATAAATACAATTAAGTTCTATAAATTAATAAAAAAATTAATTTTAACGGTTAAGTAACAAATAAAATTGATACTTTTTTAAAAAAAATATATAAACTAATTATAAAGTTTTAAAAATTTTTATACCTATAAAATAGTATTTTTAAATTTTTCTTAAATTTTAAAAATTTTACAATTAAATATTATATATTTTAAAAAAAGACTAATTTTATTCGTTAATATAAATAGCAAATTAATAATTAATCAAAAATTTAATTTTAACAGTTGACTAAAAAAATTTTAAATTTCATTTATCATTTTAAATTTTTAAACCTATATAATAATTTTTAAACCTAATATTTAATTTTATTAGTTGAATAAAAAAAATTTATTCATCAATCATTGTGTAAGTAATGTCTATAGGGATTGAAATTTTTTTATACTTTTTTCTTCCATTTGCATGCCTCATGATTCTAATAAAAAATATTTTATCTTTAATATTAATAGATATTACTACTAATAACACTTACCATTATCAGTATATACATTTGTATTAAATTGTAAAAAAAAATATTTTATAATTATATTTATATCAAATCAAATTAATTAAATCACTTTATCAATAATTAAATCACTTAATTATTTTATGAATTAAATTATATAGATTAACTTTAATCTTAATGGTAGCAAGATTTCCACCACTTTCACCTAACTTCGTTGTTGTTGTTGTTGTTGTTGTTTTTTTAGTGGAAATAAACCTAACTTCGTTGTTTATACAACACTTGCTTGCTACTTCAATCAGTTCCATGTTTGATCACTCTCACAAGATCAAATGGATACCGGAAAAAGAAATGAGCTTTACTTTTTCTTCTTCCCATTTATGGCTCAAGTCCACACTATTCCACTCACAGACATTGCCAAACTACTAGCATCAAGAGGCCAACAGGTTAGTATAATTACCACTCCTATCAATGCTCCTGCTATATCCAAATCAATTGAGAGAAGCAGAATTTTGGGTCATAAAATTGATACTATGATCATCAAATTCCCTTGTGTGTGGAAGCTGGATTGCGTGAAGGATGTGAGCACTCAGAGTTAATCCCTTCACCTGACATGGCGCTGAAGTTTTTATCGGCCACTGCTCTACTTGGTCACTAGTCAGCCACTTGAGCATGCCTTCAAAGAGTATCGTCCTGATTGTCAAGTTTCAGACATTTTTCAATAGATGAATTAAGTTAGAGTAACGAACATTCAACACTCTTCTAGAATTTTTTTTTTCTTTGGGTAAGCGATAAAAAATAAACACATGTACATGTATATAGATTTGGTTTATAGTTAACTCCAAAATGTCCAAGTGTGGAAAAAAATATTTAATTTTCAATTCTTTTTTTTAGCAATTTATTTTCCAGTTCTTATTCTTACCAAACCCAACGATTCCATTAGTCAAAGATTGCACCAATTGGAAAATAGTCAGTTGAAGAATAGATTTTTTTTTT
>CATIWM010607241.1:0-33137 GCA_949671775.1 Mallotus repandus | reverse complement strand
ATTGACAAGTATCTTCAACAGAATAGTTTTTTCAAATGTTCATATGAACATGCCATCTATTTCAAAATCAAAGATGGAGATGTCTTGATCGTGTGCCTATATGTAGATGATTTGATCTTCACCGGAATCAACCCCAGCATTTCAAAAAAGAAATGACAATGGAGTTCGAGATGACGGATATTGGATTGATGGCATACTACCTCGGCATTGAAGTCAAGCAAAAGGAAGATGGGATTTTTATCTCGCAAGAAAACTACACGAAAGAGATCCTCAAAAAATTCAAGATGGATGATTGCAACTAAATAAGCACACCAATGGAGTGCGGAATCAAGTTGTTCAAAGATGATGAAACATAAAAGGTTGATCTAACACTTTTCAAAAGTCTAGTTGGATGTTTGCGATATCTAACTTGTACAAGGCCCGACATTCTCTATGCAACAGGACTTGTGAATCGTTACATGGAGACTCCAACACCCACTCATTTCAAGGCTGCAAAGAGAATTCTTCGTTACCTCAAAGGTACAATAGATTTTGGCTTATATTATTCAATTTCTTATGACTATAAGCTAGTTGGATACAGTGATAGTGATTGGGTCAGAGATAGCGATGATTGAAAAAGCACAACTAGTTTTGTGTTTTTCCTAGGAGACACCGCTTTCACTTGGATGTTAAAGAAGTAACCAATTGTCACTCTCTCAACATGTGAAGCTAAGTATGTTGTTGTTACAACGTGTGTTAGTCATGCAATTTGGCTCTGGAATTTGTTGAAGAAATTGAACTTGTCACAAGTGGAACCAACAGAGATTCGTGTCGACAACAAGTCAGCAATAACTTTAGCCAAGAATCCAATGTATCATGATCAGAGCAAACACATCGATACTCGGTATCATTACATACGAGAATGCATTACGAAGCAAGATGTGAAGCTGGAATATGTGAAGTCTCAAGATCAAATCGCAGACATCTTCACTAAGCCATTGAAGATAGAAGACTTTGTCAGATTGAGAAATACACTTGGCATTATAAAACAAGTTTGAGGGGGAATATTGTGAAATAAACTTGTTTTAACTAAGGAAGCTTCTAAGTTAGGTGGTTAATTATTATTAATTAGTGTGAGAAATTATTAGTTGGTATGAGAAATTATTAAGATTTGTTGGTGTGAGTTGTATTTTTTTAAGTGTATGGTTAGAATTTAATTGTATTTGTTTATTTGAATGGTTTATATTGTTTCTCTAGTAGTACAAATAGAGTCTCTTGCAAAGAGGTTTATGCATCAAAGAAAAAGAAAGAAGAAAAAATGTAAATAAACAAAGCTTCTAAGTGTGTGAGAGTATTTGAGAGAGTTTAATAAAGATTGTTTGAGTGTTTAATGTTTAACAATCACTACCAACTAAGGAATTTGTATTTCATTACACTTCTTCTTGTACTTAAACACTTGTTGTAACTTGTGCATATATGTACTACTCACTGTTGCATGAATATAATACAACACTTCTATTCCAATATTGTTCATATACTATCTTTCCTAGAGTTGAATCTAGATTAGTCGGGTTCTATGGAATACCGGATATAAAATGCGTTAGATGAAAATAATATAAATTAATTATTAGATGTGTAATATATATTTATATCACCGCATATTTATTTAATAAAAATATGATATATATATTATATGACAGTGTCACGTTAAATATAATGCATTCGAAATAAATAAAAATTTGAGAACAAAACAAGTGCGTTTGAGTGTACAGTTGGTGCATGGAAAAGGGAAAGTAAGTAGTGCATGTATAGTAGAGTTGCTAGACCATTTGTTACGTATCATTTTTTGGATCTCTTGCAAAGTCCACTGCTCCATCACTTCTGCCTCTCCATATAATGTTGAATGATGACAACTTATTACGACAATGTTACTTCTTTCATGTCTTTCAACATCGTCTTTCAATCTGTGGCTGCCTCGACATTTCTTTTCAATGTTTTTGTTGTCATTCTCAATATTTGACATGATTCTTTATTAAAATAAAAGCGAAAAGAACGTTCACTCATGAAAAATAATTGCAGAAGAGATAAGGTACGATAATTTATTGAATTTTTACTCATGTTCTTTAAATTTATTACATGGGATTCTATCAATATTCGAGTTAAGTGCATTGTCATGTAGAATAACACGTCCATTAGGTAGATGCCTGCAGTGTTGTTAATTTGCACTATATATGCTGAGTGTTGCTCCCAAAATAGTTGAAAACCGATCAGAAACTTGGTAACCAACTGTACTCCGGTTCAAAAGATGTAAAAAGACAAATCTGCAACACGAAGAATTTTTCTTTTTACAGCAATTCTAGGCTTTTCATGTGTATTATTGTTATAGCTGGGGGCAGAAAACCAGAAAAAGAGGCAAAAAAGATAGACAATAAAATGATTAAATTAAATGTATGCTGCTAATGTATCACGGTTTTAGGTTCCTATAGATATTGTTGTTATATCAATGACTAAATGTAAAGAAAATTCCAAACGAATATGAATCTTAGCCTAGCAGTGGGTCCATTTAATTTTTTCTATGCTACTACTCAATTTGCTGAACTTTTTTTTTTTTCTTAACATCTAACCTAGATGGCTACACTTTTTTCTTTTTTTAGGAAACCTAGATGGCTATACTTAATGAGTGGAAATAAGAGAATAAAAAGTTCGGATATCGAATCCTACTCTTAACGCAATATATTGATTCTATGATAAAATATTTTATCATCCTTCTTAGACGGATTAAATCTGAATTTTTTTTTGAATCAATAAAATTAAAGTGATTTGATTCTCTATCATAAGAAAAGAATTAAGAAATAAGGGTTCTAATCCTACTTTTTACATTTAAATATTTATGTCTTTTATTATTTAGGTATTCGTGAGGGACATAGAGAATTCTTTTACTGTACTATTTTAGGTAGGGATGAATATTATATGCACCCAACACGCTATTGTTCTAATTAAAAGATTTGATCATGTAGTAAAGTTTTTGTATATTTTGCATGAAAAGGTCATATAATTATTTTAAAACATTCTCAAAAAAAAAATATTTTAAAACAAATCACCATTCAAATGATTTTATATTAAATTGTTCAACAACAAATAATTTACCTACTTTAATGCAATTTGCAGAAAACCCTATCTAGCTACCCCCATCTTTGATATCATTATTAAAACGAATGGTCTGGCCTTGGCCTTGGCCTGCCAACAAAAAGGCACAACTGGGTTCCACAAAAGGCGTAGAAGACATAACCATTGACCTAATTAGCACTACTCCATCTCCTCCAATGGCGAAGTTCTCTATATATTAGTTGTTTGGTTGGCGATGAAGGAACCTTTCTTCATAAACCCATAACCAGCCCACATTAATTTTATATGCATGTACTCCATAAGGATGATAAATGGAGTTGGAATCTGTTTTGATAAATTGTGCTAAGATTAGTTTTTTTTTTTTTTTTATATATCATTTTTATCTTCTTATGTTTTTCGTGTAAAATTATTATTTTTAGTACTTTTCTTCAAATGCAAGAATGTGTTTGATTAATTATTTCACCCAGATAATGCACAAACATATTCTTGTCTTGGAGAACAAATTAATCTTTATTTAAATACTAATAACTTTTGTTAACATTCTTCAATCATGTAGATTGACAAAGCTACTTTAACATGTAACTTGATGAGCATTGTGGCCAATATTAATTAAACCACATATTGATATTTCAACATTTAAATAAACCCAATTATGAAAACACCAAAAATAAAATATTTCAATATCTCTTTAGATTCAATAGATTTCATATATATTCCCCAAAAAAAAAATAGATTTCATATATAAATATCCATAATATAAATTTTACATCTCATAAAAGAAATCCCATAAGATGTATTGATCGAAAACTCTATAAAAAATGTAAAAAATTCTAACAAATAGAAAATGAAACAAACACAGATTTATGATTTGCATTTATTAAATTAAAAGAAATTAAATAAAGTATAAACCACATATAAAAGGGTATTGAAAGGTGATATAGAGGGGATAGGCCAAAAAGATAAATTTAAATAAAGAACTGAGAGAATTGAGAGAAAAAAATAGTTCAATCCTAAACTTACAAGCAACTAATAAATAACAAGTCTTAATTATTTTTAACCAAAACAAGTCTTAAATACATAAGAAGGATCAATATTAGTCTCAAATACCTATAATTATAAATATTTTAATTAGTAAGTGTTTTTTTATATTTATATTTCTATTTTTTTTTACTTACTATTCAAACTTCATTTTAAAAGATAAATATTTTAATTAAAAATTATTTTTTAAATTTATATTACCATTTTTCGTATTACCTAGTTAAGCACTGGATTAACATTACATAAAAAATTTAATCGGGCATTAATGCATGCTTCTCTTTAGTCTAAAGCATTACATCATTAGATTTAAATTAAGCCGCAAGAAGCACAATTATTATTCAAGAATTCCGTAAAAAGACAAAAATTTATTTATTGAAAAATTAGAGTCAAACAACAACTCAAATCGAAATGATCAAATCAAAATGTTGTATTTTGTTACCGTTAAGATCAAATTGCTAAAAGTTAGAATATATAATCAATCACCGTTGAACCAATTGTGAACGATAATTGTGAGTTGGTCCACCATCTAATCATTCATCGTTAATTCATGAACCACACGAAGGTTTTTTTTTTTCTTTCTTTTTTTAAGAAAAAACGAGTTTTAAATTTATTTTATTTGTTTTAAATATTGCATAATGTCCTAAATACTTAAGATTTAATATTTCAGCTAACAAGGAACATCGTATATGGTTCATCAAATAGAAAAAATTTTGAAATGTCTATGTAGGGTTGGTTTCGGTCGGTTCGGTTGTCAAGACCTATAAATCAGCCGGTCTGAAAGTTATATATTTGGTAACCGAAATCGAATGATTTAAAGTATAAAATCGAACGGTCGGTAATTAAAATAATTTGGTTTTATCAGTTCGATTTATTGATTTGGGCCACTAAGGGTTGGACTTTAGAAATTGAAAGCCCACAGATTGATAAAAAAAATCATTAAATATAATATGAATAAAATTGGCCCATCTATTTGGACATTAACATTTACAAAAAATATTAGCCCACAAATCAGGCAATTAAGGCCTACTCATTCTAATTCTATAGAATATAAAGAACAAAACATTAAGTACAAAATAAATTGGCCTTTACATTATCTATACAAAAATTGTCTGTTGTTTACAAAAATATAGCAAACAGCACACAAAATCTTATGTGCATGTAAAATGATAGCTTCGACCAGAGAGTAAGTCTCCAAAATATAAGTTCCTGCAAAGAACATACATAAAAGAAAGGGAAAATGAGGCTCAAAATAGATTAGAAAACAAGACTAAAACTGTGAAACATATAAAATTAAAATGAGGCTCAGAATTTATATGTATCAGTCAATCCAAGAATGCAGCCACATTTCTGATAGCTTAGAAAAATTAGCCACCAAAGAAACTTAAGCAAGCACTCTTGTCATAATCAGAATACATAAGGGTGGAAGCTTTCATCATTGCCTCAAAATTGGGCACCAAATGCACTGCAACAACTATATAGGCACCTCAATAAAGAGTCTGCACATCATTTAGGTCACAAAAACAAGCACACAACACATTCAACAGCAGTGCACAACTCAATCAAGCAAAGCAGCAAACACAGACAAGCACCCAACGGCAGTAATCAACCAGAGCAAAGCAATGGAAAATGAATCAGGTAGTCAAGCAGAAAAAAGAAGCAAAAAAATTAAGTACTAAAATTTATTGATAAGTTATATATGTTAGGATTTGTTTAATGTATTGATCAAGTCAGAGCATGCAGTTGATGCAAAATGGCCAATGCCTGTTTGGTCAGGCAATTCTACAAAAAAAATAACAAAAGTGTTTGTTAAAATTCATTGTAAATGAAAAAAAAACATGATATTAAAGAAAACAAAGAAATTATACCTCTTTCAAATTTTTCCAACTCATCAGAGTCTCTTAAACTGATATAGGCTTCTTAGAATCCATTTTATGCTTTTCGAATTTTGCTTTTAACAGAGATAAAGATTTCCCAGGCACAGACAAATCAGAATGGGCAGCAGCATTAGTGGGCTCTGAATTGCTTCCACCAGAAGCAGAACCATACAGGGCAGAATACTCATCAAACAAGGCAGACGTATCAGATTTCACAATTGTATACAATATCAAGCCTTTATCATCACCATACATTTTCTTGAGTGAGTATTCCATATACTCAAGCTTGTCCCAAGGATCCAGAATATTTGCAAGAAATATCAAAGTATTCATTTTCTCTGGGTCACCCCCAGTATTTTTCAAATTTAGATTGCATTGAAAGGCCCATTGAAACAACAGAGAGATCATATGATTTTTGCCATTCTTTCAACATGTATTGCAAGTCAGAGATTTCAGAAAAAAAGGAATCAGCAGTGACATAGAGAGAACCAGAAATCCGCAAAGTCATGTCATAAATGGCTTCAACATTTCAACAATTTTTAATGCATATTGCCAATCATCATATTCTAGCACATCTTCCTTTAAATCTGCTCTAAAGGAACTCTCTTATTCTTCATACTTATCAAAAGCCCTCTCATACAAACAAGCAGTTTTAGGCAATTAGATAAGTTGAGTTCCACCTAGTGGGAACATTAAGACACAAAGCAGACTCAGACTTAATACCAACAAATTCAAAGATTTCTTTAAATTTTCTAAGTCTCATAGGTGAATTTCTTATGTACTTCACAACTTCTCTAATTTTCTTAACAGACTTAGAAGATTCTTTCAAGCCATCATTCACAACAAGATTCAATATATGAGCTATACACCTCATATGTATAAATTTTAATAAAAAACCAGAGCAAGTTCCCCAAGACATGAGCTTCTTTTTCAAAACATTCAGAGAAGTATCGTTTGAAGAAGCATTGTTAACAGTTATAACAAACACATATTTTAATCCCCAATCAAGCACACAATTTTCAAGAGCCTTAGCTAAGTACTCTCCCCTATGAGAAGTAACAAGCATAAAAGACAGAATCCTTTTTTGAAGCTTCCACTCATTGTCAATAAAGTGGATAGTAACACATATATAGTTAAGTCTTTTAATGGAAGTCCAAGAATCAGTTGTTATGCTGATTCTATGAGATTAGTTTTGTATAAATGATTTAAGCTTCACCCTTTCATCAAGATATATGGAGTAACAGTCTTTAGAAAAAGCCCATCTAGATGGAATTTTGAACCTAGGGCAACAAGTTTCAATAAATTTTTTGAAGTCATCACCTTCGACAAATTTGAAAGGTAATTCATCAACAATCAACATATGTGCAAGTGCTTTACGGATGGCTTCTTGGTCAAAATTCACGTGCCTATAACTCCTAACTATGAATTTTATGCTTGAGAATCATCAGATGTAAGTAGCAGTGTTAAAATAGACTGCCTATTATCTTTACTATAAGGCATTTTAATGCAAGTCAAGATATGATTCTTAAGACTAGAAGTGCTATTTCTTTTAGTATCAGCACAGAATGTTTTACCACAATATTTGCACTTGGCAGCAGGGCCCCCTATTTCATCATTTGTTTTATCAAAATGCAACCGACACTTAGCTCTCGCTTCCACCCCTTTTCTTTTTTTTTTTTGGCAGGCTCAATCTGCTTCTCAGGATTAGCAGTCTGTGTTTCCAGGAATGGCACATTCTGTGCTACTTCCACCTTTAAATTACCAGTGGCAGGAATACTGCCACTATCAGGTTCCATATAAAAAAATAAATTATATTCGAAGAAGATAGTATTAGTTAAACTTAGCAAATCACACAAAAAAAATATCCCAAATACATTCATTAACATAGATACCAAAAATGTACAAATAATATACCTTTATGCAGAAGACTGAGCCTTAGCCAGAGCGCAACCAGATTCACAGTGAAGAATCAGTGACAGAAAATGGGAACAAGCTTCCACCCTTATTAATTTTGCACTCGAAATTATAGTGTCAGACTCAGAGATCAAATAATGTATACAAATAAATAGATTCACAAGTTCTGAATCTATTTAGCAAATAGCTTTCACCCAAGCCGTTAAGTAAAATGCTTAACTTATAATTGAAACAAAAAAATCAACCATCAATTAAACACAAAAAAAATCACATTTTGTTAATTAAATAGTCTAAAATTATACGCGATCTACAAATACACACTGAATAATATAACAAAGACATTGAAAAATAAAAAAAAATTAACTATAATGATTTGCATGCAATGTATCGACAAAAAATTACACATACATAAAATAAACACAACATAATCAATTTAAAAAAAAATCTTATAAAATTAAACCAAATCTACAAAGTATCGACATAAAAGTCCACATACATCAAATTAAACACAACAATATCAATTTTTTTTGTTAAATCTTATAAAATTAAATAAGATCTAAAAAAACAAACCCGAAAATATAAATATTTATTTTTTTGAGTATAAATCACCAAAATAATCATGTTATATGCACATTTATATAAAAAAAAATTAAATACTTTACCATAATTAGATCCCATCACATGAATGATTGCAAAAAAAAAAATTTCAAAATGAGATTCCATGTTTATCGACACTCAGAGTGCAAAAAAAGACAAAAAATTACTGAATAATCGAAGCTTTCACCAAATTCATTAATTTATGCCATTCATTTCATTGTAATCTAGTGCTACAGAGAATAAAGGAAGAACTTGCATCCAGGGCAAGTCTTAATTGAAGAAAATATGAAGAAACAATCAAAGAAACAGGGGGCCAACACTATTTTAGGATTCTAGAAGAAAAAGAGAAGAAGAGACTCCAGAGAGAAGAAGAGGTGAGAAGCGGCAAGGGAAGGAGAGGAATGAATTAGGGTTAGATTTTTTAGGAATAATGAGTTTATATAGTAGGGTATTATTAGGGTTAGGGTTAGGGTTATTTGAACGGTTCAAATTGAACCGGCACCTTGTGTGTGTGTATATATATATATTAAATAATTAATTAATTAGCAACTTCAGTTTTCAGTCGGTTTCGATCGATAAAATATAAAATCGAACCGATTTTTGAAAATTAAAATTTCTTTACTCATGAACTGAACTAACTGAATGACTTATCACCAATTGAGCCGATTAAGTAAATCGATTTAATCTAATTCGATAAATTCGGTTCAACTGGTTTTTGCTCTCCCCTATGTCTATGTTAATGATTCACTTTTTTTTTTCATGCATTAAGGTTTAATTTTTAATATAAAATAACTATACTAAAATATGGTATATTATAAAATTATAAAATAACTATACTAAAATATGGTATATTATGCATTATTTATTTATTTATGAATACATTAAATTATAAAACAATCGCTTTTTTTTATTTTAGTTTATCTTATTGCTGAAGTCAAAGAAGTCTGCTTCTTAAAACAGTATTTTTCTTATTGTATACTAAAAAAAATGAGCTTTTTCTTTGGTCACTTTTCGGCATTAGCATATGCTAAACGACAATGGTGAATAGAATTGATTCAGTTTCTTTGCATTTGACATAAACCTAGTTAAGCTAGTTGTATATATGTGTTTGGTATGAATGAATTTTATAAGATTGTGTTTGGATGTGAATATTTAATTTAAAATTTTAATTTTTAAATATTAAATTTTAAATATAAGGATTTCAAATAATATATAATTAAATGTCATTTTAAATCCTCATTAAATGAGTTTTTAAATTTATTGTAGATTTATTCGAAATTTTTATCAATACAAATTCACAGAGTTGCTAAATAAGAAAATTTAAATCCAAATTCACCTTTACATCCAAACATAATATTAAAATTTTATAAAATTTATTTTAAAATTTAAATAATATATGTTTGATTTAAATAAATATTGTGTAGAATTCATTTGCAATTCTAACTTTTTAAATTTGTAGAATTGATTATAATTATGTCAAATCCTATCAAAATATAAGGTTAAATTTTTTAAGTCAAATGAATGAAATACCCTCATTATTATTATTTTCAAAAATATCTCTATATTTAAAAGGTTATTTCAAAATTATATTTTTTTGAAACAAAAGATTTAAATTTTCTTAAAAAACTTTTGTGTTAAAATATTTTTAAATTTTTTAAGAATAAATTTGCTCCTTATTACAAATATTAGGGACAAAAATATATTTTTATTTAATTTTTCTGCATATATTAGTAATAATCGACTCTACTAAAAGTGAAAATTAACATCATTTATAAAAGAGACTTAAATATAGAATTTTTAAAATGACAACAACATATTTATACTGAAAAATAATAGTGATGGATATAAAATTAAGACATAACATTAAAAGTATTTTTATACCATTTCCCTTTATTTAAACTTGAATTATGGTGTATCAGTTACGTTAATTGATGAAAAAATATTTTTGCAGTTGTAGTTATCTTTTTGAGATAAAATTGGATTAACTAGAGTATGTATGGGAATGGGGTTTCTTGGCGTGAGAAAATTAAACACCTATCCAAATGCGTAAATATGCATTAGAGATTGCGTCATTCTGTTATTTTTGTTAGCATTTATCTAAATTTTTTATATACATAAAGAGATAATAATGGTGGATATACATATAAATATTGTAATGGCTGCATCATGTGAAGAAAAATTAGTTATCTGGATTAATTGGGATTAAAAAAATGGTAAGTGATGCTACCTAATAAATTGATAAGTCAAAATGTGGATGAGGAATCATCTTGCACTTTAATTTGGATCGAGATCTTTATTTAATAAAAAATATATTTTTTATTAGATTTTATATTTTAACTTTTTTATAATTTATTTTTATTTTATTGTAATTTAAATTTAATTAAGTAGTATTAATTGATAGTCGGCCATTAATTTTTTTTTTTTGAAATAAGAAACAAACTTTATTATAAGAGCTAAAAAAAATAAGGAAGAAACTTTATTAAGTAGTATTAATTGATGGTCGGCCATTGATTTTTTTTAATTTTTGAAATAAGGAAGAAACTTTATTACACAAGCTAAAAAAAATAAGGAAGAAACTTTATATTAAGTAGTATTGATTGATAGTCGGCCATTGATAGTTAATAAAATCACACAAGCAAGAACTTTTCATGTCAACATGACGAATCAAAAAGCCTTTCGATATTGTAGAACACAATTGAATACCAACCAAATTTTTATCAGGAATAGTGATTATTTTCGCGGTAACGATAGCTACAGTATTGTAGTTACCTGCAAATTTACTAAAATTTCCTTCTTCTCATAGTAGATAGTCCCTCAGTATTGAGGGCAAAACATACATTTTAAACTTTTTTCTATTTTCAAGCGGGTCGTGATATACTATTTATGTCGCCACCTGCAATATTAATCATTGTTCTTTTATTAACATATAAGTCAATTATTAAAAAAAATAAGCATAATACAGATGTAACCCTTTGTAATTGACATAATTTGTTAGTTTAATATTTAAATTCGTCTAAAATATAAATTTATAATTTTTGTAAGCAGATGTGATATAAAATAGTGAATCAATATGTACTATATTTTAAAAATTTAACCAACTAAAAATTATACATATGACATAAAATAGCAAATCAGTAAAAATTTTAAAAAAATTTTTTTATTGATAATGTTGACATATGTACGGAATATATATATATTATGCCAAAAAAATATATAATATAATAAAGGGAGCACTACATGTTCATGAATTAGGTTAATTATGTGTGGACCATTGTGGACCTGTGGTGCGAAGGGCAGAAGGTGAACTTACAATCAGACAAAAGCCTCCAACATGCAACAGGACATGGTTGTCCTAACCTAGTGATAGCTATTGTTTAGCATAATTGAAACTCGCTCTTATTTGAAACGTTTGAACCAATAAAACCCGTACATACATGTAAGAGTGACACTTGCACAGTCCGAATGTGTTACCTCCAACCAAATATGTATGTACATCTGCTTGAGTGATTTTTGGTATATTGAATTGTGTTATATTATTTATTGGAAGATTTATAATGTAATTGCAATAGTATTTAAATTAAATCAGATTAGTATGATTTTTTTAGTTAATTGAAGTAGTTAATTCTCCACCACAATGAGAAAGAGTAAAAAGAAAGGGGTTCAAACTCTATTTTATCTCTTTATTTGAATGTGCACACCTTCTATCACTCGGCTTATTTATAAAAAATGAATTAGTATAAACTCTATAGACTCTCATACCAGTAATTAAGAAAAAAAAATAGCATATGTTCAATCAGCTAGAAACCTAAGAAAAGGAATACTCTTCTGTTAATATTTCAGTAATAATTAATCATTTGAAATTCATCAGTAAAGTGTGTTTATATATACATATATATAAATTTTATTTATAGATGAATGTAACTATAATCATAGATAATTAATTGATAAATATCTTAAATATTTTATGATTTAGTGTTAAATGATTGATGTGTATATATATTTAATTAATAAATATATGATAATTTATTTTGGATGTATGTAAATTTTTTTTGAATGAAAACGAAGGTAATTAACTATAATTAATGTTGTAGTGGGGTTGCTAAAACTGAGAAGTTCTATTTTAATTATAAGTATGGTAGGTAGATGAGAGCTTATGTACATTAACATTTATTTTCATTTAAATAATGTTATAAATTGGAATTATGATATATATGTAATTATTTTAAATAAATTATTAAAAGATTTTTATAATTTTATCTAAATTATATTAAATTAATTAAAATCTAGTTAATTCCAGATACATAATTTAGAAAAGATGAAAGAGAAAAGAAAAACAGAACTAAAGACATGGCCGTGAGGATCGATATGCAACTTTCTACCGCCAAAAAACACCTAAAAAGTTGCATTAACTTTCTAGGTAGAACTTCAAGGAATCAACACTTGATCTGATTCGATAATTATGTATGTCTTTTTATTGGAGTGATTGTGACATCATTTAATCTAATTTAATTTATTTTAATTACATCTCAGTGCCAATGTTTTTTTTTTGCACATCTTCCTTTATCGTAAAAAAAACAAAAAAAACATAAACCATAACTTTATCAACGTGCACGAGAAGATCTGCATGGATTTAGTTCCGATATTGGCCTTCTAGTTATAGATACTATAGTTGTAAATATTAGGTTAAAGTTTTATACACGCAGAAATTAGACGTTTAGAGAGTTTTATTTTTATTGTGAATGCGTTGAAGTTATATATATTTTAAAAAATATATAAACAAAAGAACTACATTATATATACACCATATATACTGCAGATTATAAATTAATATAACTAAATGGACTCTATATTAATTATATCATTAAGATTTTAAACCTTATCTACTTTCACATTGGCCAATTAATTAAAAATGCCAAATACTACCAAGTTTTGACACTTTAATCTTAGTCATAGAGAAGTGTTTAACGCTATACTTACCATTTATCATTCTTTTTCTATATTTAAACAAATTTTTATTTTTTAGTTACATAGTTTTATAATTAAAAACTTTTTAATGCTTCGAGATGATATGATAATCTGTCATTAAAATTATTATTTTTTTAAATCAGACGTTAATGTCTAAAAAATAATAAAATGGTAGACATTCTTCCGTACAAGCAATAAAAAAATTACGTTGTCCAGCACTAAGTTGGACATATGAAATGAAGTGACCAAACTGCTTTTTATTTATCTATTTATTTAATTTAAAATTATTTTGGTTGTATGTTAGAGGTTTTATTGTTAAAAAAAAAAAAAAAAAGGGCAGAAAGATGAGTTGCATGCATCACCGTTTTGGCCTCTCACATCTGCTTAGTTCCACTTTGGATTGTTTTTGCAACCCATGTCCTTTCCTCGTTCTAGGGGTGAAAAAACCATAGAATAGATAGAGCCACTTACCCCATTAGCTATTTCCATAAATAAATAAGTAAAAAGATGAAGCAGATTTTAGCATTCTTTTAATATGACATTAAATTAATGCTTCCAAATCAGTTCTATGCAACCTTGGTATTGTGCATGCATCATCATCAACATTAATTCTTTTTTATAAAGAAGTGGACTTAAGTATCATAGATTACATAATAGACAACTATTGTTTTCCTTTTCTATTTAAATTATTGATATTTAGACTTCCTTAAATTTTTATCAATTTGATTCTATTCAAATATGACAATAAGGATGGTAAAAATCTTCTAACAACTAATTTAACGATCTGAATAGGATTACATGACAAATATATCTTTCAATAATTAATTTAATATAATTGTATGTATTAGGATTCAAATACGAAACTAAAGATTATCTAACAGTTAATTTAATATAACTACATGTACTAAAATTCAAATTCAAAATCTAGTTTAAACGAGAACAACTCACTAACAATTGATACCAACAATTATTGATAGACAATTCACTCCTTTTAAATCATGTAAAAATTTATTTTATTAACAGTGATAGAATTTGAAATTTACATTCTATGATCACCAAATGACCTTCTTAATTCGAATCGTGAACATTAATTCACAGGTGGAGTTTATTGATAACATAAAAGTCGTAATTAAACTAACTTTTCATTCTTCACTATAAAATAATAATTTTTTTTAAACAATTAAAATTGATATTTCATTGAAAATTGAGCAAGGGTTACATAGAAGACCAATTTACTGAAAAAATACAGTACTAATAAATTGCAGAGAATTATAAACAAGTAAATGAGATTTTGTTGACTATGAATTCTATGACTACTTTAGTAAAATTCATTTATACTAGCTATGTATAGATTACACAAAGGAATCAATTAATCGCATTAAAAACATATTGTGAACTTACCGTAGCCGTCAAAATAGTTTAAAAAAAGTTTAAATCTATCAAAATATAAAGAAATAGATTAAAAATGCAACATTATTGATAGATCAAACTAAAAAAAAAAAAAAAATTAAATCAAGATATAAAAATGTATCTACTAAAATTTCACTTGAAATGAGACACTACAAATAAAATATTATACATTTGATATAAATTTATAACACACAGGAAAAAAAAAGAGGTGATTTTGGCCTAAAACATTAGAAAATTACCATAACAAGAAAATGTTTTTTTTTAAAAGAAAGAAGGTAAAAAAAGGAAAGAGAAGAAGGTAACCTTAGGCATTTATTATTATTATTATAAAATAATAGCATTTACTCATCCATAATGAATTTATAATTATTATACATCAAGAATATTTAAAGTTTTATGCCAATGCCAATAAAAACGTTGTAAAATAGTAACTTCTTTTTAAAGATATATGATATATAATGTTCGTTTCTTATCATAATCAATTTAAAAGGTGAGAGTTATTCTTTATTGTGCATTTTATCGATATTAAAATCATCTGACCTTATCATTTATGGAAAAAAAAATTTCATGCCAATGGACAACATTATAATAATTACTAATATTGTAGTACATGATATTATATTGTTCATTAATTATTTTCATATGCTAATTATAAATATGTATTTTTATTGTAGAAAATGATATTAATTTTTAAATATAAACCAACACATATAGAAATAGTTTAGAGTGTATTTTGTTCAAACGAATTTTATAAAATTTATTTATAAATTTAAGTAAATTTGATTGGTTTAAATGAAAACTTTATTTTCAATTCTAACTTCTAAATTTTATAAAATTATTTAACATTAAATCTATTTTTATTGATGAAATGTATTTGGTTCGAATGAATTATATTTAAAATTTATTTGAAAATGAATGAATTCTTTAATAAGATTAAACCAAACAAGAGGTTAGATTAATTTGTGCGTATATTAACTGAGAAATATATAATAGAAGACAATTTATTTCTTTTAATTGAGATAAAATTTATTTTTATAAATTAATAAAAGTAAAATTTAAATTTTATATTCTAATAATGGATATGTCTATAAAAAGAAATAGTGACTAAAATACTCTTCTATATATATATATATATATGAAAAAATTAGGCCAATCGTTACTGTATTATATGAAAAATGAATTGCAATCACTCTCTTCAATCTCTGTCAAATGTTTGTTTTTTATATACTGCACCTGAAAAAAGAAGTGCTATATTTATGCTTAGTCACCACACACTCCGCTCATTCACGCCAAACTCCATTCTTCCATAGCACTCCCTCTCTTCTCTATCTCTCTCTCTCTCTCTGCAAATAAAAAATCTTTACTTACTCTTTCACTTTTGCTCCTTTTTGCCCTCATCTTCTCTGTAGCTGCTGCTCTCTGCCTCTCCGTGTCTTGTTTTGTATACATTTCTGTGCCCATCCCAGGTCATGTAACCATATACCCATTAACATATATTTCTTCTTTTTCTGCTTTTACAAAGTTTCCTGTTTTTGCTGCTCAAAAGGGTCTCTTTTGATAATGTAATATTGATTAAAGTGTTGTTCTTGGTTCTTTTTTCTTTTTTATCAGTACCCGTTTGCTTGAAAGTGTTCAAGAAAATAAATTAGTGTTTGCTTTGATTTAAAACATGGATTCTCGTTAAATTGTCCTTTGGAGTCATTTCTGTGGATTTTTGAAGTTTTTGTTGAGTTCTGTTGATGCCCATTTGGTTCAAATTGTTTTTGAACTGTTGAAAATGATGTTTCTGACAATGGGTTTTCGTTAATTTGGTTGTTTCTTCTATAAGCATCAGTACTCTTGAGCTTGACCAGTTAAAATTGACTCTTTTTGGCATTTTAAAGTGTAACATGTAATTTTGAATTTTAAGTTTTCTTTAATGTCAGTGTGGCTTTTGGCGGGACTTAATTAGTTCATGAATAGAAAGCTTTTCTTGATAATGAAGTAAAAAAAGAAAAAGTAGAAGTGTTAATGGATCTTAATTTCATTGAAATCAAACGCAACAAATAAGATCTGAGCATATGGATAGCATCTGTTCTTTCCGGTAATTTGGTCTCTTCTATTTCATAATGGATTCTGTTCGTTAAAATCTTTGATTCTTTAACTGATACATGGAATTTAAGTGATTTGATTCATTGCTGATTGATTCTTTTTCAATTCACAAGCAAATATAACAAAAATCATTCTTTATATATATATATATATTTATATTATCTCAAATGTAAAAACTCTTTAACTCTATTCATTTTACCTACAGAAATTTTAAACTAACAAGAATGATTAGTTTAGGAATATATTCTTGTTCTTCTTTCTGGTCCTTCTGCCTATAGATTATCACTTTTTACCTGCACCTATGCAAATTTAGTTACCATATAGTGGCCTCTCGAGTGCTTAAAATCCAAGTTAGTGTTGTGTGGTTTGTGAACTAAGTCAGTAGTTTGTTGAACAAGAACATCAAAGATACACATTCTTCCTTCATATTTACCAACACTTTGAGCTATCATGGAGGAGACATTTGTTCCTTTCCGAGGGATAAAAAATGACCTCAAAGGAAGGCTTTTGTGCTACAAGCAAGATTGGGCTGGGGGTGTTCGGGCGGGTATCAGGTTTGTGACTCCTGTTGGCAAATTTTTACTACAAATGTATGCCCCATTGTTGTAAGACATTCAAATTGTGATGATCACTCATCACTATTTGAATAGTTCTGTCAATTATGATAACACCATTGCGGATATTATTACCTTGCAAATTTGTCTTATAAGAGTTACCATCACTGTTTCTTTCTTTTCATTTAGGATTCTTGCTCCAACAACATATATATTCTTTGCTTCAGCAATTCCAGTCATATCTTTTGGAGAGCAGCTTGAAAGAAATACTGGTTGGATAACTTTTGTGTATTGCTGTTATCCTGTTGTTTCAGTTGTCATCTTCTAAGACATATTTTGTTTGATCGCTTGCTCCAGATGGACGTTTGACCGCAGTGCAAACTCTTGCATCAACAGCGCTTTGTGGCATCATCCATTCAATTTTTGGAGGACAGCCTCTGCTCATCCTCGGGGTTGCTGAGCCAACAGTGTTGATGTATACATTTATGTTCAGCTTTGCAAAAGACAGGAAGGATTTGGGGCCAAAGCTCTTCTTAGCTTGGACAGGATGGTACTTACTTGAGCAATCTTACATTGCCGATAATCATGGAGTGGTTTACTAGTGATTTTGAAGTATGTTCTTCACTTCCATTGGTTCTTAGGGTTTGTGTGTGGACTGCTTTGTTGCTTTTCTTGCTGGCGATATTGGGTGCCTGCTCTATAATCAACAGATTTACACGGGTTGCTGGTGAATTGTTTGGTCTACTTATTGCCATGCTTTTTATGCAGCAGGCTATAAGGGTGAGTACTCTTTATTATATTACAGAGCATTTTCAGTTATGAGGACTGAGGAGGGCTCAAAAGTTTTTGAATATGTGCATGTGGAATTTTAGGCTAATTTTGTGTTTTCTTTTTCCATTCAAGAAATCAGGATTTCTTGTCCAAATATCCATGATAAAAGCACAGAATCAGCTAAAGTTGTGTTTCTAACATATCTTCAATTTATTATGTTTGATCCTACAGGGAGTCGTGGAGGAGTTTGGCATACCCCAAAGGGAAAATCCTAATCAGATTTCTCTCCAATCTTCTTGGCGATTTGGCAATGGAATGTTTGCTCTGGTTTTGTCCTTTGGCCTTCTTTGGACTGCACTAAGGAGCCGTACAGCTAGGTCCTGGCGCTATGGGACTGGTATTGAACATTGCAGCAAAGTTATCTTAATTTGTTTTCTCTTTTCTATGGAAAAATTCCATTGTCAGTTCAGCAGTTCATTAATTAAGTTATTTTTTCAATTTCTTTTTCAAGGTTGGCTACGGGGATTTATTGCAGATTATGGAGTTCCACTAATGGTGCTCTTATGGACCGCAATATCTTACATACCAGTTAATGATGTTCCAAGAGGGATCCCAAGGCGGCTTTTCAGTCCAAATCCATGGTCTCCTGGTGCGTACTCAAATTGGACAGTTATTAAGGTAAATCCTAGAGTTCAAGTTCCTAAACACAGACTTGCATTAGCTTCAAGACACAAAAGCTTAATCTGTGCTCTAATTACTAAGGACTGGAATTGGTAATCATACATTTATGCAGGAAATGACTAGTGTGCCTGCTTTTTACATTGTTGGAGCATTTGTTCCTGCAACCATGATTGCTGTCCTTTACTACTTTGATCATAGTGTTGCTTCTCAACTTGCCCAACAAAAGGAGTTCAATTTGAAGAAACCATCCTCTTATCATTACGACCTTCTGCTTTTGGGTTTTTTGGTACGCTGTTCTGAAATATTGACTTTATCTCAAAATAACTTAACTAACACAGACCACATCATGAGCAGCCCTTTCAGTTCTCACAATGAATTTTATCTGTCCAGGTTATATTATGTGGTCTAATTGGCATTCCCCCTTCAAATGGTGTGATTCCACAATCTCCAATGCATACAAAAAGCTTAGCGACCTTGAAGCATCAGGTAATAGCCAGTCCCCTGGATTCTAAAATTTATATGAATCTGATTTGAATCTCCTTCAGTCTATGGCTTTGTTCTCTATTGTTTGCTTCTGTGGATTTTTTAATGCTTCACCCCCTGATACAAAAAGCAAATATTCTATTTATGTTGCTGGCATGCAAGCAGGAAAGGATTCAACCATTCTATGCCGCAAAATGTACCTCCAGAAAATTTAGAACCTGAAAAATTTTCATACCTTCTTTTTAAAAACTATACGAAACAATTCTAGTAATTTTTGTATTTAAGATAATTCAACGTGTTCCAAGAAGTAGGATATTTTAAGATCAAGGTCCTGTTCTAGCTGAATTGCTATCCAAGTCAAGTACCTGGAGGCTTGGAAAATCACAATTTCCTGGTGGAAGAATGTGACTAAGTAGCTACTCACTCTAGTGATTGACAGCCAGAACAGTGCATCTGACAGTCAGAGAGCTTCAGTTTTGTTCCTTTTAAAGTTTGGGAGGCAAAACACCACCCGAATGTAGTGATGCAAAGTCAAGACAAATGGCCTCCAAGCAAACTTCCATATCTCCTTAGCCTCACCTTCTTGTATTCAAACTTGAGCCAAAGTATATGAGCACGTTTCTGCTTCTTTATGTTCTTCTTTGGCATTTTTTAAATCTCTCAATAATATATTTATAAGTTATTGATTTTTCACTAGCTTTCTCTCTTTTCTTTTGAGCAGCTTTTGCGAAATAAACTGGTGTCAACAGCCCGTAAAAGTATTCGCAAAAATGCAAATCTGACTCAATTATACCAGAATATGAAAGAAGCCTACAATGAAATGCAGACTCCTTTAGTCTACCAATTGCCACCTGCCCTGGTAGTTTAACTTGCTTATAATTTGATATGTAGAGCATTTATTTTTGCTTTTCTTTCTCTTTCTGGCTTACCTTCACTTCATACAGGGACTGAAAGAGCTGAAAGAATCAACTGTCCAACTGGCCTCAAGTACTGGCTACATTGGTGCTCCTGTGGATCAAACTGTTTTTGATATTGATAAAGATGTGGATGATCTATTACCAGTTGAAGTCAAAGAACAACGCCTGAGCAATCTGCTGCAGTCATTTATGGTTAGTTGCTGTGTTGCTGCTATGCCTCTCCTGAAGAAGATCCCAACTTCAGTTCTATGGGGATACTTTGCTTTTATGGCCATTGAAAGCTTACCAGGAAATCAATTTTGGGAGAGGATATTGTTGCTTTTTACTGCTCCAAGTCGACGATACAAGTAAATCTGTGCTCATACTCCTATCAGTAGTTCTTTGTTTTTCTGAACTCTTCTGTAATCTGAAACTGTCCTCTTTCAACTTATCTTATCACTACGATATCAGTATCAACTTCATATGTATGTTGGTCTCATATGTTAACAGTAGTAGGGAAAGCATGATAGTGAAATAATTTCAAACGTGTTAATCACCTAAATATGCTATGATTTTTGAAGGTAATGAAAACTTATTTGCATCTAATCCTCAAATTTCACTTTTCAGAGTGTTGGAAGCATGTCATGCAACATTTATCGAGACAGTACCCTTCAAAACGATTGCTGGCTTCACCTTGTTCCAGACAACTTACCTGCTTCTGTGCTTTGGAATTACATGGATCCCTATAGCAGGGGTCCTATTTCCACTGCTCATCATGCTTCTAGTCCCGGTACGACAATATCTGCTCCCTAAATTTTTCAAAGGAGCCCATCTTCAAGATTTGGATGCTGCAGAATATGAGGAAGCTCCTGCTGTATCTTACAACATGACATTTGAGGTAAGTGTGCCTTTTCTCCTTTCTCATTGCGGGTAGGATTGGTTAAAGATAAGGTCAGAGCAAGAGTGTTTTTCCTGAGAGCTAAGTAATGCTACCATATTAATTGATATGAATCTGGATTATGCCATATCTCAGTTGGGAGACATTAAATTAAAATGAAGCTTAGATACTGTTCTTAGAAGTGCTAATGTTTCAGAGTAACATGCACTGAATTGGGACTTAATTCTCACCCTACTCTTTGAAATTTAATTAGTAACATTCTCTGTATCTGACAGGATCAAGATCCTGAAGCAAGAGCACCTAATATTGATGGAGGAGAAATTCTTGACGAAGTGATCACAAGAAGCCGGGGTGAGTTTCGCCATACACAAAGCCCCAAAGTGACAAGTTCAACGCCAAGTTCATTACACGATATAAAACCAGCATATAGTCCACGTGCATCAAAAAGGGCATACAGTCCGCATGGAATTGAACCGAGGAGTCCCCGACATAATGGGAAAGGAGTTGAAATAAAGCAAACACCCAGTCCAGGGCCGTCTAATCTTGGGCAAAGCACCCGTGGTTCATCAGCTATCTGAAGCATTTCTAATACATGCATAATTCTAGAGAGTTGGTTGCTATAGTGTCAATGTGCTCGAGAGGTCTTTCATATGTAACTAGATGTCATATGTTGTAGCTTTGTGCATTTTGTTATTTCTTGGTTCTAACAGTCAGTACTACTGCTGTGTATCCCCCTGATAGCCTGGGCAGAGGACATGTTCATAATAAAAATATATGTAAATGTTCAGGTTTAACTTATCTTTGTGGCTCAAATTCATCTCTTCATGTTTCTTGATCCCTTTAATATATCAGATTCCTGTGCCTGTCCTTTAATTTTTCCAGGACAAAAAGTGCCCCTGAAGAAAGCAATAGCTCTGACAATTGTCACCAGCTTAAAAATAAAGGTTCATGTCAGGCTTCCACTAATGGTTCTGGGATCGTGAGTGAGATCCTCTTTTTGCTTTATGTACTTCCTTTGCCTTAACATTTACAGAAAGTTGCTAACTTTTCTTGATTTTATTGCTTGGTGGAACGTCTTAGCTAGGCTTTTTTAGATTCTCTTTGGTTTTCCGCATGCATTATTCTAATATCTTGTTAATGTCATTTGATTCTATATGTCATTACAACAACAAAGGCACTCACTCACTCTCAATAATTTAATTGCTGTGATGTATATCTGTGCTTTTTGAGTCGCTTGCTTTCTTGAATACATCAGATAAGGTGGGTGATTGTGCAGAGATAATACATAGACAAGGGTACATATGCTAGTGCAAAGTGCACAATTTGCTTCCACTATCTCTATTTCAAGTAGCATTTATATATATATATATATATAGCAGGGGGCCCAAGTGGTGTTTTCTTCTCTAATCTTTGAAATATTTTCATGTCTGCAACTACATACACTTGCTATAGATACTGATAGTGAACGCCCACTTGTTGCTCCTTGTGCTCAACTTGAGATCCGCTCCTTGAAGAAAAAAAGATTTGTTTTGTTTCTTTCAGTTAATTTGATATCATCTAATGGACACTAAATTAAAAAGAGGATACGTTCCATATCTTATCAATATCAACATTGATCTTAAGTCTCCATTAGAAATCTACTAGTCCAGTGGAAGTAGATGTTTGATTTTTCTTTTTCTGTTGAAAAATATTAGGCCTCAAGAGAATTAAGCTCTCATTGTAATAAGTAGTCACTGCAGCAATTCATCTGTGAAAGAACGGAGATATTCGAAGTCAAATTTTTTCATGAAGACACCATTGCAATTTTTTTTTAACTAGTGCAAATGGTTAATTTCCAACACTATAAGGGAAAAAAGAGAGGTGGGGTTCGAATCCTGCTCTCCTCAAACTGGATATTCATATTTTTTACTATCTGACCTACAAGTATGGGACAATATCAAAGTAAATTTGAATACTAAAATTAATAATACATCTATATAAATTCGTCTAAGCTCAGACTGAAGCTTTAAATTCAATTCGTGAAGTCAAAAGATAATAGTTTAGCGGCTAATTTTTTTTTTTAACAATTTATATCTATAATCCATTCAATTCTAACTAATTTAATTTGACTAAATACGACTATAAAAGTGATAAAAAAAATTTAATGACTATTTAACCTAATGCAGTATATCAAAATTCAAACTCGAGGTATCATTTCAGCAAAAAAGATGTTTTACTAGCTAATTCCAACGGTTGTCGATTTAATGCCTAATTCTCTGAAAAAACATTTTAATGTATAAGTTTTAAAACTTACCTTTTTTTTTTTTTTTTGGGCCAATTACATTGAAAGAGGGGAAAAATGGGTCTTGAACCCCGAAACCCACCATCACACCTGTAGCCTGTAGGGGCAAATCTATCATTAATTTATATAATTAATTTTTACCGTATTTAAAAAAAAAAAAAAAAAAAGACTACCATTCATCAATTCTTATAGTTCATGGTTTCGGACAACGTACCAATGCCATATAATTTTTTAAAAAATAAACAATTAATTTTTTTAAAGGAATTTAAGATCTAAAATAATATAAACAAATTAGGAGAAGGAATAATCGAAAGTTACATTTGAATGAACCAAATCATAAATAATAAAATAATCCTGTCGCATATGCTATGTTCAAAAAGAATTATGTAGCATATGCCATTGAAATGGAAATAAAATGAACAAAAATAATTGTCATAATGAATCCACAATTAGTGTAAATTGTCAAAAATTGTAATTAAATTTTAATTCTTTTAAATTGAGTCTTAAAAGTATATAAAGTGTTTCTTTTTAATCCATTTTTGTTATGTCAAACGGAATAAATTGACGTGATAATTAGAGCTCATCCAATGAACTGACGTGTGCAACCAACTCATTAATGGTATTAAATTTATAGATCCTACAAGTTATCTAAAATTTTAATTAAGTTCTAAATTATTTCTCTTCTAATTAATATAAAACAAAATCATTACACAATATTTTTGAGTAATTCTTTTTTTTCACTTTTATTGTTTTTGTATTATTTTAAATATGAAATCCTCTTTGCAATTTTTGAATATTTAGCAATGAAATTTCTGAGATTCTATAATTTTTTGGAAGATTTTTCAATGTATTTTGATGATGATCCATGATGTTTGAAACAGAGATAACTTTTTGAAAGATTATGCAATAATAAGAACAATAAAAGTTAAAAGAAAGAAACACTCAAAAATATTGTGCAATAATTTTATTTCGTATTAATTAGGAGAGAAATAATTTAAGACTTAATTAAAATTTTGGATAACTTACAAGACTTGTAGGTTTAGTATCATTGATGAGTTGACTGCACATGTCAGTATATTGAGTGAGATCTAATTACCATGTCAGTTCATCCCGTTTGAGATAACGGAAATAGACTAACGTGAAATACTTTAAATGCTTCTAGGACTAAATTAAAAAAAAATTAGAATTTGATTATAATTTTTAACAACTTATAAGATTTGTAGATTCATTATCTCAAAATAATTTATTTGGAACAATATTGAGATTAAAAAATTCACTAAAAAAAGCAAACCGGAAACGGTGCGTTTTATGTGCACACACACCGGGGAAAACTGCCTGTCACCGGAACGAGAAAACGGTGCGTTTAAGACACGGCAACAGTGACCGACAAGCAACCAACGAAACGAAACCAACCGCTCTTGTGCCACATTTTCTTCGATGCTATTCTAAATTCTGTCAGAGTCACTTCGCACGTAGCCTACGTTAACAACGCAAACACAGAGCAAAAATGAGGCCACAGATCGTATTATTTGGAGATTCAATAACAGAGCAATCTTTGAGACCAGGTGGTTGGGGTGCTTCTGTTGCTGACACTTACTCCCGCAAGGTATATACATTATTTCCCCAGTTCTTGATTTACCCATTTCAGCTTCGTATCAGCCAATCTTGATTTGATGATGATGATGATAAATAGGCTGATGTCTTGGTTCGTGGCTATGGTGGTTACAACACTAGATGGGCTTTATTCTTATTGCATCACATTTTCCCTCTTGTGAGTGAGTGTTAATGTTTCTTGAAATGGTCTTGTGATATGAAATCGGAATTGGGTTTTGTTGGTTTATTGATATTTTTTCAGTATTTGCACAGGGCTTGGCTAAACCTCCTGCTGCTGTTACTATTTTCTTTGGGGCTAATGATGCTGCTCTCAAAGGAAGAACTAGTGATAGGCAACATGTTCCTGTTGAGGAATATAAGGAGAATCTCAGGAAAATTGTTCACCATTTGAAGGTTTTTTTTTCTCTTCTCATTTACCCTTTCTTTAATTGCTATGCTAGATTTGAGATTAAATTTGTAAATTGTAATTATCTGAATGATATTGTATGCTCCATTTGGGATTAAATTTATATTTATTTGGTTGATGTTTTATAAACTACACAAATGGCAACAGTAATGTAGTGGATTGGATCGGTTTAGTTTTCATTTTCCAAGCACTTAAAAGGATTTTACTACAGATTGATAGGTGGACTCTGTGTTCATTACATAAAATAAGTTTAATCTGCCACTAAGGTCAGCAGGATTTGATGTTTACTGCAAACAGATCATGTTGATTATCCACTTGTATCCTAAAAGAAAACTTCATAAGAGAAGACTTTTAATCTTAACAACTCTTGGTTCCTACATGTGTTTTTGTTAATTTGTTGAATTGGAAATCCTAAAGCACTTCGAGGTTTATAAGCCAACTGCAGCATAATTATAAGACTAGCATATTAGAGCTCTGCATGACATTGTACTTGGCTCCCAATATCATTAGAAATGCACTCTGAAAGTTAGTTGAACAATTAGAATAACAAGTAAATCTTATTTGTTCCTTAGTGGTTTATGAAATTTAATGTGATAGTGTAGTCTTTGTTGAGCTGTACACAAATTTCTTCCAGCTTGGCACTTTCTTCCTAGCTCCAGTTCAGTTCCTACGTCTTGTATAATGAATCATTCCTTGAACCCTTCAGCGCATTTGACTGGACATATTGACTACTAATAGACCCATTTCTTGTTCTATTTATGGAACATGATTGCAGGAGTGCTCACCTTCCATGGTAGTTGTGCTTATTACTCCACCTCCAATTGATGAAGAAGGGCGTTTTGCGTATGCCAGGTGTGATTTTATGTTCATCTTCTTTATACAGATAAATGTAGACACACAGAACATGTAGAGACTAGAGACATGGACGCAAATGCAAAACATATATAGGGAGGGAGGAAGAAAATGGCCAAAAGCAGGATTTGGGCCTTTAATTTTGGAGAGATTGGGTGGAGAACTGAGCTTAATATAATATTAGTTACTAGAGGTAGGTAGTCTCATATATTGGCATCTGTATTTTCGTTTAGACATTGTAGTACCTAACAATGTGTCTTTCATGGCCTAATGCAAGTCATATTTAAACCTCATATCATTTGAGGATGCAGAGATACATCAGTCTAAGCCTCTAATTCAGGAATCATTTGTTTATTATTGTCCAAGTTAATGTTATAATCAAGTATTGGAATAAGCCTATGGAGTATGTTCTGTAGATCTTTATATGGTGAGAAAGCTATGGAACTGCCAGAAAGGACAAATGAAATCACAGGAGTTTATGCAAGGCAATGCGTTGAGTTAGCAAAAGAATTAGGCATCCGCTCCATTGATATATGGTCCAAGATGCAGGAAACAGAGGGCTGGCAGAAAAAATTTCTGAGGTTTGTGACCACCCATGTGACTTTCATTTCCAGAAACTCTTGACTAGTACATTTTATTTGCTTGGAAAATTGAATGGGAATGGATGTGATATTTACATCCAACTCCTAGAATTCTGCACCTTTGTTTCCTATTGCACCCAACAGTTGCAAGCATCCTAACGTTAATTCTTCATCTGGAAATTTCTTCTGGAATATTTAATAGATAAAAAGGAACTTGGTGCATTAGTAAAGACTACCGTGAAACAAATTATATTTTTGTTGCTGTGATGTCCAACACTGTCAGTTAAATTAACATTTTGCTGTTTGGACTTTGGAATGACCAAGTAGTATGTTAATTGCAGCGATGGATTGCACCTGACACCAGAAGGTAATGCGGTGGTAAGTCGAGAAGTTATCAGAGTATTCAGTGAAGGATGGCTCTCTGCTGCGGAAATGCCATTTGATTTTCCACACCACTCAGAAATTGATGGAAAGAACCCTGAAAAAGCTTTTCAACAGCTATGCCTATAGGGCATCAATGTCTACATTGTTACTCTTTTCTTGCAACTCCGTTAGATTAAAAACTAGTGTTCTTTCATATACTACCCTCATTATTTGAGCATTGCTTTTCTTTAGCAGTGAATGAGGGAGCATTTGCTGTTTTTGCTATTGCCTAATGCTGCCCGCATTTTACATTATTAACAATTGGCGTGGCTGCTATGTATTTCTCATTTTATCGCTTGGAAAATTAATAAGCATATTACAATCTATGTGAACAGAATTGCTTCTGTTGCAATAAGGATTTCATTAGCATATGACAAATCATAATTTGGTATCAATTATATTAGATGGGTGGAAGTCGGAGTCGAACCGAAGTCGCATCCCAGCTCATTAAGCAGTCTGGTACCAAACCACACTTTTCATCGTTCATAATATGGACTGCGTGACATATGATGCAGTCTATGTGCTATCATACTTTTAGACTCTTGGTTTCAAGATCAGAAACTAACCAGAAAGAAAAATATTTTCCTTATTATCAAGATTCTTGTTTCTATAAGGAGGTATGTAGGAATCATCATGTCCCTTATGAGTAGTTTAAGTGACAAAAAGTGTGGACATTCTGCTGAGAAGAGCAGGGATGGAACCCCCATTTTCCCCTCTTTCTCCCTTATGGTGTTGGAAACCACTTGATTTAATTGTTAAAAAAAATGTAGGGATGATCATTCCTCTAACATACTCCAACATGGTTTTATTCAGTAGTTTTTCTCTATTGAATAAGAGGTAGTGCTCTTCCCTCTTGACCGGATATTCTTTGTTCTTGCAATTTGGGGATTTTTTTTAATGCAATTTAAAACCTCTAGTTTTATTGTTTATTATCAACATCTAAATCCTGTATTAATAATGGCATTAAAGTATATACCTGATAATAAATGGAGTGTTAAGCGTTACCTTGACCTCTATTGAGAGTTTGTTATTATAATAATGAAATTAAACCATGCTTTAATTTGGCTCCTCTATGCCAACTTTGTTTATAATGACTGCCTTCGAGTTGAATTTCACACCAATGTTAACTGAGAGAGAGGCAGAATTAACGTGAAGAATTATAATTAATTTCGGTTATTAACGACTAATTCTCATTTAATGTGTAAAAATCCTTAAATGTTATTTCCTACTAAATCAATGTGCTGCCTGTCTAAATGTTCCTCAACCAGCCACCTATTTTCCCCACAAAATGACAATCACTAATTAACTTACATCTTCTTGTCTAAATGTTAATTTTCATTTTCCTAATAATTTTACATCCTAAGAACCGTGTAAATTGAGACCAAAGAATTTATAAGGAAAAAAAATAATACCTTTATGGTTTTCCCGAAATTGTACTAATTTCTGTTAACATGCCCTTAAATTGGGATAAAAAAAGAGGGTCAAGGTGTAGTATGATTCAGTAATGGAACCACAAAGAAATAAAATTATACCAACAAAACTCACTATGTGGAATCATTTCATGAGATTTAAGTAGAATGCATTAATATTGTGCAATGCAAACCCTATTGACCAGGTCAATTCCCACTTAAATCCTATTAATTACAATTTCAAAACCCTCAAGCTAGTTGCATAAATTCCCATTAAATGAAGTGAAAAGGCTAATAGTGTCATTTCAAGTCCTGTATGGTGTTGCCCCCCTTCTTGCAAAATCTTTGTTGTCCAAAAGGTCTACCAAATCTGGTCTTTGCAATATTTGACATGGCATTTACTGATTGGAAAAATAAATAAATAAATAAATAGCCATTATTATCCTGCCATGTAAGCAATTTTTGGTGCATCCACTACAACAGGTAGGACTAGATTTTTGTTGTCCACCTGTTTGACTGGCTTATTAACCATGTTTTGATATATCACCTCTGTAAATTTACCAAAAATGTTGTCCCAAAAAAATTTACCAAAAAAGAACAAAAAATCTTAAAAATTAACTGTGAATTAGAATCCAAAGTCTTAACTAGAGAAGCTTAATAGTCACTAGTGATGAGCAATGGAAAGCAATACTGACCGTTGGATCATTGTTAATCAAAGGTCATGATCATACTTCTACATCATAAATGCCTTCTCATCCTCACCCAGCCCTATTAAGAAACACAATGGGCGTTGCCATCTTCTAACACTCTCAAGTCTCCACCTTTAACCCAAAAGAAAAAAAATTGTTCTTTTTACTTTTCTCTCTTGGAGCTTGATCATAAGCTCATGGAGAAGTCTATCACCCAATCAGTGTTTTTATCTGATAATTACTCGGATAAACCATCTATGAAACATGGGTTTTTCTTTGAAGCTGCACCTTCATCATCATCATCAAAGGCTAATCTTCTTCAAGGTTTTCATAGCTTTGATCAGTTTAATGCAAATGGATCATCTTTAAATCCAATGTTTGGGGTTCAAACAGGGTCAAATTTTGATTCGTTTGATGCTTTTCCATACGGGTCTTCAACAAATATGGACTTCTATGATTATGAGTGCAAGCCATTTGTAGACAATGGCAATGGAGGGCAAGGTCAGGTCAGGGACAATTTTCAAAACGGAGAGTATTCATTGAATCTTTCTCAAAGAAACAAATATCCTATTGATATGATGGCACCACATAATATTCAAGGTCACATGTCCTTGAATTTTCAAGAAATGAAGCCTGTAAATTTTGTTGTACCAGATGAAGTATCGTGTGTTACTGCTAATAATCATGAGATCAGCTGCAAGAAAGCTGTGGGTATCAATAAGAGCAATAGGATTTTACCATCGACAAGAAGGACGTGGAGAGGTCGCAAGAAGAATAAGGTGGTGAAAGGGCAGTGGACAATTGATGAAGATAGGTATGAGACGTCAGATTCTAACTTATTCATGTTGTGTATGTTTTATGTGTTCTTGGATTTGTATTATTTTATCTATATAATCTTTATGAGTATATATGCATGTTTCATTGTTTTGTTTATGCACGCAGGCTATTGACTCAGCTGGTTGAGCAGTATGGAATCAGGAAATGGTCTCATATTGCTCAGATGTTGCCTGGAAGGATCGGAAAACAGTGCAGAGAGAGATGGCACAACCATCTTAGGCCTGATATCAGAGTAAGTGTTTTTTTTTTTTTTCAATTTTCTTCATGTTAATGAAATCACTCAAAGACTAATTAGGCTCATCTTTTCGATTCCACGCATTAAAAAAAAAAAAAAAAAAAAAAAAAACTGGGTCATAACCATATGGCATGTAGGTGTGCTCTGTAGTTCCTTATAGGTGCCTTTTAATCATATGCAGAAAGATTGTTACTTGTTTGAATTTATGCTCCAATCATATTACCTGCCGCTTTGGACCCTTTTTCTGCATGTACATTAGCCAAAAAGCAAGTAAAAACAAAATCTGTTGGTTAAAGAATAATGGGGTTTAGTTTAACAAGAATCATGCATGCATGACAAACAAATATGACTTGGCACATAAAGATTGGTATATAAATGACAATGACGCCACTTCTTTTTTTTTTTTTTTTAAATTTGATTTTGTGCAGAAGGATGTATGGAGTGAAGATGAGGATAAGGTTCTCATACAAGCCCATGCAGAGATAGGAAACAAATGGGCAGAAATTGCAAAGAGGTTGCCTGGAAGAACTGAGAACTCAATCAAGAATCATTGGAATGCAACAAAAAGAAGACAATATTCAAAGAGAAAGTGTCGATCTAAGTACCCAAGAGGGTCTCTTCTGCAAGAGTATATCAAGAGCTTGAACTTGGACTCATTGCCAGCAGGAAGACAGACTCAAGGAAAAAGTAGTGCAACTGATGGTTCTCATGCCATTGCCACAGCACTTACTAGTACAATGAAATTAGAAGAGAACAATCTGCTGCAGCCACAGATGGCCTTGGAGTTTGTCCAAAATGATAGGCTGGTTCCAAATTATGGTTTCGATGAGGTGCCAGATTTTGATTTTGATGAGAAAATTATGTTTCAAGAAGGCTGCAGTTTTGATTCACTGCTTGATGAGATTAAGATACCTTGTGATCATCATCACCAACATTTAGTTGATGAAAAAAGCTTTGGGATGGATATAGCAGTAGAGGATGTGACTCCATTGATGATGGAGTTTGACGTGAAGAAGGAGCTGGATTTAGTGGAGATGATCTCTCAGGCCAAAATGTAAGGCTTTATCAAAGCCACCATATGAGAGATCACATGCATTTTGGGTATATCGATATTACTATAATTTTACAATTTTCAAGTTTCTTCAAATTAAACATAAATGGAAGATAGAGAAAATTAAGATCTCCAAAAGGAAAAAAAATAAATAAATAAAGGATACAAGAAAAAAAGCTTGGTTGCTTTGCATGTTATATTATTCCAAAGTAAAAGGTTTAAGATTAGGGTAAGCATGGCAAGCAAGCACTAAGGCTAAATTAAATAATAAGAATAAAAGCCATTAAATATATTTTGAATTTTAAATCCTTGTCTAAACAGGAAAGTAAGCGGAATGTTCAAAATGTGAATTTGTTTTGTATTTACAATTAAGTTATAAATTTATGTATGGAAATTAACATTAGTGTTGATCATGGTCAATTTTTTTTTTTCAAAGGACAAATTCATCATGGAGATCCAACATATTTTTTAGTTAATTTATGCCCAAGTATTTTAATTATTTGTTAATTTCAGGAAGAAAATTATGTGATATGATCTATATATCTATCTACATTCACAAATCAATCAAAGTTCTATCTTCATTTTTATGATATAATATTTTTTAATAGGCAAAAACTAAATCAGAATGGTTAATTTCTTATAGGAAAATGATCATCTTTTTTATGTCCCTTCATTATGTGAGACTAATAATTGAATTTGAATTTCATTTATTTTTTAAAATTAAAAGCCACATATTTTTTAATTAGTTTTGTGTGTATTATACTTCATTAATCTTTCTAACAGACGATTTATAAGAATTAATCAATTTCTATTTATAAATTTATATATATATTAAATGTTGAACTTTAAAGTCATTAAGCCAAAATGTTGACAAGTGTCTATCTTCATATTTAAGTATTCATCCTAAAATCTAATGTGTTAAATTCTTAAAAATCCTAATTTTTATTAAAAATAAAATATTTATTAATTATATTTTTTTGTATTATTTTTTTAACTAAAACACTATTATATATATTCTAATACTACTCAAATTCTAAAAATTTTTATATAATACGTATTTTTTTTTATCTCAAATCACTCAATTATTTTTCTAAACCATTAAAAATTCTATTTTTAAAATTTTTTCTTAACTAAAACACCATTATACATACTTTAATAGTAATTTAATAGTCTCAAAACAAATTCTATTATATTTAAAAATAATGACAATAAAAATTAAAGAATTTGACGAATGTTGTAACACCCTATACACTTAGTATTGATACATGTCGTGTTATCTCATACTCATTATTAATCATCCTTAAGTCACATGTAATTATTATACACACGTTTATATTTATCCGTACACGCATACGAATATTTTACATTAACTAATGGACATATGTATGCTACAAGGAGAGAGAGAGTCTGAATTCGGCCGACAACCTATGCTCCATGCTTTAACTACCATGCTATATGCTTCAAAATAGTCACACTTCAAGC
>CATIWM010607206.1:0-19822 GCA_949671775.1 Mallotus repandus | reverse complement strand
GCAATTAATTGCAAAAATCGTTGATTCTCAAGAATACAGATTCAAAACCTTCAAACCCCTATTGATTCTATCGAATTCTAGGAAATTTGGGAAAAACAAAGTCTATAATTTATTAGAAATCAAAAGCCGTCCAAAACAAGGCATAAATAAGCTTATATACCAAAAGTAAACCCTAAATAAACTCCTCACATACCACCTGATGTAGCGGAAGGTAATTAATTGCAAAAATCGTTGATTCTCAAGAATACCGATTCGCAACCTTCAAACCCCTATTGATTCAATCGAATTCTAGGAAATTTGGGAAAAAAAAAGTCTATAATTTATTAGAAATCAAAAGCCATCCAAAACAAGGCGTAAATAAGCATATATACCAAAAGTAAACCCTAAATAAACTCCTAATAAAAAAAGGTAAAATTACTAAAATAGAAAAACAGCAATTAGAAGGCCCAAACGTGTGAATTTGGCCAAAATCCAAAGGGCATCACAAGCAAAACTGGTGACTTTGAATCAGTGGCCCATTTCCACCAAAAATAGCCACTGAAAACACCGAAATCCGACACTCGGAACTTTGCTTTATTTATGAAACTGCCACTATCGAACTTTGTCCAATTTCTCCAAGAACTCCAAAGCTTGCTCCTGGGCCACATCACAAGAACTAATGGTTAGCACTTATTTTGATATCCAATCATTTTTGCTCAAAAAAATAACAGGAAATTTTTTTTTTTTGATTCATTTAAATTCTAATTTATTCTCATATTTAGTTCCTACGATTCGGTTAGCTTTTTTTCTTTCATATTTGTAGTATAACGTTCCCCAAGAATTTCCTTTCATTTATTGTTTTATGTTAGATATTTGGTGTTTTCAAATTGCATCATTCGGTTGTGGAGGATTGACGATATGATAAAGAGGAAGCTAAGAATACATGGGAGACAATTGACATTCTTTACTCAAAGCATAAGGAGGCGGATGAGATACAAATCTACATCAATTGTCATTCAATGGATCAATATGCGATTAAACACCTTGCAGGTTGCTTCTCTACTCCTTTAAAGGCTTTTATTAGTGTATGGATATTTTTATTAGTACATGCATAAAATTGGCAATAAATGTATGACCAATGAGTATTCTAAAACAGCCTTGGTCAATGCCGCATATTGATATTTTCAGATGCTAACATGTTATGAATCACCAATGAGATGTATTTGTATTTTATTAACTATTCAATGTGAGATATAAGAGACTATGGCCGCTGAACTTAAAGAAAGTAGAAGGAAGGTGGTCAATCTGAATATGCAAAAGGATGTAGCAGTTGTTGTACGTACTCTAACTCCAAGTGTAGTGAACAAAAATACATTTCAGTGAAAGGAGTTGAATAATAATTAATATTTATTATTGTTTAATATATGTTGATATTATGGTAAAAAGTCCATAATTAGTATATATTATTATATCTCTATTTATTCCTTGGTTATTAATGTTACAGTACTGTTATTTATAACTTATGGTTGCTGAGATTTTTCCTACGGCTTTGCAAGTATTTTAAGTGGGCAAGTTACGAGAACTGTGAGGCAATTCTCTATACATTTAGCTGCTAAGATGAGACCTATGCATATTTATCTACTATTGTTTGTAACGATTATCTATATATTGTTGCCTTATTCACTATATTCTTACTGGCAGACCTATTATTTGTGGACGTCCATCGGCTAAATGGGAAAAAGTGTGAAGTATAAGAAAGAAACCAACCAAGAAGACCAATGGCGAGCGCCCACAGAGCGGTTAGCAAATATCAATAAATTATTTTTTTTTCTTTTAACAAATATCAATTGTTGCTAAATGCTAAATTTAGCTTAATTTATGCACTTAATTTTTACTAAGGATTTATCTTCATTTTGAAGTGTTTTAATTTAAGGTTGGAGCTTTGATTTATTGTTTATACATCTATGAATTCCTTTAATGGTTCCAATCCTGTAAACAACTCAAAACCTTCATTACTTTCTTTCAAGTCTTCGAGTTCGGGTCCGGTTGCTTCATGGACAACATTTGTTAATACATTTAAAATGATATATATTTATCTTATCTGTATAAATTTTCATGTTCTTTGTGACTGAATATATGACAAGAGTTATATATCTATCTATTAGCTGAAATCATCATGGAGTAGAGTTAGAACTTGATTCATGTTTGAGTTGTAGTCTTCTCAGTATATATTTTGCAATTTTTACTTCTAATTGTAATCCTTATTGTTTTGAGCAGGATGCTATCAATTTGGCTGTGAGTATGCAAACTATCAAGTATTTTACCAAACACAAGCCCTGAATTTTTACATACTGTTGCTATCGAGTGCACATGATACCAGTTTATGCAATACTGTTGTTAGGAGTAAATTTGTTGCTTTTAGGTATATGAGTTTCTTAACTTCATCTGCAACCATGTGTGCTATGTATGTATAAGGGCATAAAAGATAGCTGCATTTAGAGGGTTGAGGATTGATGGTGTAAAATGGGAATTTTAACATAATTGTACAGGTGATGAGACAAAATGCTTTGAGTTGATGTCATAATTTGTTGTCAAAGTAGAAGGCAGCTTGTGTTTGAGGCATATTTTGGGAAAACTTAGTTTTGTTGATCCTTTGTTTTATTTGCAGTGCCTAGAGTTCAATAGGTTAGTAGCAAACCCTATAACTTTTCAGTCCTCTTGATATATGACTAATATATTTTGTACCAAGAGTTTAATCATATATTTTTGTTCTAAGAGTCTTTCTTTTTTCTATGTCTTCTATCTTGGTATGGGATCTTTGGAATGCTGTAATAGTAGTAGTGCTTTGAAAGTTTTGTATGCTAATACAACTTTTTTTGTTTTTCTTATTCCTTTTTTAAGTAGTTTTTTAATTTTCTTTTTCTTTTTTATTATTATTGTACACTTGCCTTTGTAATGCCCATTGCAATTCCTCTTAGAGGAATTACATAAGTCTCAAACTTTCTTTTTGAACTAATATTTTATAAATTATTGAATTATGCATTGCTTGCTGAAAGTCAGCTTAATTGCCATTTGTACTTTTATTATGTTCAATAGAGGATACTGAAAAAAAAATTGTATTTTCTTCTTAAATATAAAATCCTGCTATAGATTTATAATTATTATTTCACAAAAATACATTGTAAAAAATAAGTTTATCTAAGCAACATGCGGGCGTTTGTCTAGTTATTGATAAGGCTGTCAATTAACTAGGTAACCTAATGATGCCTGAAAAGAGTTATACCATTAAAAAAATAATTTTGGCAAATTATTAATTAAATTATTCTTTTAATTTTGGATAGTTAATGCTGTTAAAATGACATCGAATTATTTTTCCACATATAATAGAGTTACAAGGATACCTGTTCGAAAGAGATCAAGTCATCGAGTCTCTTAATAATTTCTTGACTTCATAGGAATACTTTATTTTTACAACAGAACAGTTTCCTATTGTACTATGTGCTTAAATGAATTAGTGTTTTTGAATGATATATGCCTACAACAAAGTTAGTCAAAAAATGTCTTTATTACAGGTTTTTTTCCAATGTGTTAAATGATAAATATATATATATATATAATGTCACTATATATATGTCTGAATGATAAATTTAGTTCAATGATGTCGTTGTTTGACCAATTAATAAATTTAGAATAGAACTGTAATTAACTACTGGTGTGTTGATTTAGTGAAGGAGCTAAACGTTACAAGAGAATAAGACACATCAACAAAATGACCAATTCATATGTAGCAGAAATTATTTTAAATTACAATTGGAATAAGGCCACTATCTAATTGGAGAGCAATACAATTACTCAAGATAGGCATAACTTGGAGAGATAACATAAATTAATCATTTGATTAAAAAATCTGCTTTCAATGGAAGAGTTGGGGACATAAAAAATCATAAAATAAGGAATTATTTTGTCTACAGAAGGAAGACTTGGAATCGTAGAGAATTGGTTAGTGTTTACTGTTTGATTGGTCTTCTCCACTTATTAGATTGGCTCCTTATCTTTATTAAAATAATGCTACTTGTGAAAATTTGATGTGGAACCGTTAGAAAGTGGAATACACGCAATTCTCTTGTATATAAGTCTTAAGGCCTTATTTACTTGCCTCAACTATCAAATTAAGCTTCTATTTTCAATTTGCTAAAGAAATAACTGATGGAGTCTCTATTTTGGCTCACTCAATTCATCTGCCTCCTTTTGTTTTTCTTGCACTTTCAAGCTTCTTATTCTCCCTCTTTGTCATTATAAAATACTTTGTCTTCACAATCAAAGCCATGCCTTGCTACAATTCAAAAGTTCCATTTCCATTAATACTTATACTTCCACAGAGTCATGAAAAAAGGGTACAAAATGTTGTTTGTGGGATGGGGTCAGTTGTGACTAGGAAATAGGTTGTGTGATCGTCCTTGACCTTTCTAACAATATGCTTTATTGTACCTTCCGCTCCCATAACTCTCTTTTCTTACTTTCTCATCTTCAAAAGGTTGATCTCTCTTGGAATGATGGTCTGAAACTAGATTCCAGTTTTTTTAACAACACTATTCAAAATCTAACCAATTTAAAATAACTCACTTTGAATGGAATTGACATGTCCATGATAACGCCTAGTTCCTTCATGATTTTCTCTTCTTCTTTGGCATCTCTCAATCTTCAGTTCTATAAGTTGTCTAGCAAATTCTTAAAATACGTTAATCTTCCTAGTGGATTGATTTCACTTGAGCTCTCAGATAATTATGATCTAAAATTAGATTAAGAGGTTTTGTGAAGCCTGTTCAAAATCTAACCAAGTTGAAAAAAACTCTACTTGAGCTATGTAAACTTGTCTTCAGTTGCACCTAGTTCCCTTATTAATCTGTCTTCTTCTTTATCATCTCTTAGTCTCTCTAATTGTGGATTGAGAGGGGAATTCCCAGGTAACTTATTTCAATTATCAAGCCTTCAGTCGCTTTATTTAAATGGTAATGATAACCTCACTAGCTTTTTACTAAGGTCTTATTGGAATAGTTTTCTTCAATTCTTAGATGTTTCTGGGACAAAATTTTCAATAAATTTAGAACCTGATTTTATCAGTAATCTTCAGTCTCTAAAAATATTGTATCTTATTGACTGCAATTTTATTGGATCAAATATGGCAGTATTTAGTAATCTCAACCCACGATGTTGTATCTTTCATCTAACAATTTTAATTGTGAGATTCCACCCTCACTCAGAAACCTTCAACACCTCATTTTGTTGGACTTATCTTCAAACAGTTTCATTGGTGATATTCCATCCTCATTTACAGACTTTAAACAACTTATTATTTTACGTCTTAGTAACAATAGTCTCAATGGCCCACTTCCTACTGAATTTTCAAATTGCACTCATCTTATATATCTTGATTTATCAAACAATCAACTGATAGGCTCCATACCATCCTGTTTATTTACTCTCTCTGTCACTTAGATGTTTTATCTCTTAAAAATAATAAACTCCATGGTCAAATTCCTCAATTTCAAAACAATTCATTGTCTTATAATTATCTAAGCAATAACAAGTTGCACGACTCAATTCCTGCTTCACTATTCAATTAGATGGGATTGAAAGTCCTTATTCTTTCATCCAATCATAAATTGAGTGGAGGAATGTCTTCTTCTATTTGCGAACGAAATTCCCTTCAAATTCTTGACTTGTCCAATAATAGCTTAATTAACTTCATTCCTCAATGTTTAGGAAACTTCAGTGATAGCTTAGAAGTATTGCATCTTGGTATCAACAATTTTTAAGGAGCTATACCTGCAATCTTTTTAAAAGGCACCAATTTGAGATACTTGAACTTCAAAAGTAATCAATTACATAGGAGAATTCCACCATCTATGGTTAATTATCAAAATCTGGATGTATTAGACCTGGGCAACAATGAGATTGATGATGTGTTTCCCATATTTCTAAGAGGTCTTCCAAATCTACAAATTCTTGTGCTACACTCTAATAAGCTCTATGGTGCTTTGAAAAGTCCTATTGCAAATTATTCTTTCCTTAAGCTACAGATTTTTGACCTCTCCCATAACACATTCAGCGAACCTTTGCCAGTAGATTATTTCAATCGGTTCCAAGCAATGATGGACTTCACCCAAGATTTCAAATATATGGGAGCTTAAAGGTGTTCATATTATTACTCTTTGGATCTAATGTTCAAAGGTTTAGAGAATGAATTGGTGAAAATTCACACTGCCCTTTCAATTATTGATTTATCATTCAATAAATTCAAAGGAGAGATATTCCTGAATCAATTGGAAAACTTAAATCATTGAAACTACTCAACCTCTCTCATAAATGTCTTATAGGAAATATCCAACCATCATTGAATCATTAGACCTCTCTTCAAATATGCACATTGGAATAATTCCTGTGCAATTGGTGGACTTGACGATTTTTGAAAGTTTTCGTGTTTTGCATAACCAACTTGTGGGTCAGCTACCTTGTGGGAACCAATTTAATACATTTGGAAATGATTCATATGAAGGAAACTTGAGATTATGTGGATTTCCATTATCAAAAGAATGTGAAGATAATAGCAAACAAGATGTAGAACAATCTAACATGCAAGAAGAAGATGATTTGGCATTTGTATATGGATTTGGATGGAATGCTATTTTGAGCAACCTAAGGGTTATAATTCCATGGTGGGACATTTTGAGGGATGTGGCAACTTTGCCTAATGGGACATCCGTTCTGTTTACGGGACAGGGACAAATGTTTGGTCTTAGGGGATGCGAGACACTTTTGTGTTTGGAGTCGCCACCTGGTTTTAAGAAAACTAGGAAAAGATGAAAGGGACGACATTAGGTCACTCAACAAGTATTGTCCCCAGTAGAGATTCTGAGCCTGGGAGATCTCATCTACTTTTTGACTATTTCTCATTTTAATACTCAATATATGGCTACCGCAGCACCCTAGTTTCAGTAATGATAGTTGATATATATGCATTCACATAAGCACGTTGATAATAAAATAAAGTACGAGAAATTCAGCATAATTATTTACAAAGCCTTCTTAGTAAATACATATGAAAGAGAAAAAGTGCGGAAATGTAAATTTAGTCCTAATCTAGAATACACCTGCAGAATAGAGGTTAACACAACTATGTGCGATTCCATCTATTCATCCACTCGGAAAGCATGTAAGCATAATGAAGATGATTGATGCATCATGAATGATTAAATAGATGCACATAGTATATGCATTAGCAGGAATTATTATAAAGCATTTCTAAATGATAGGATAAACAACAAATAATGATGATTGCATCATTGGACCGCAATATCAAAGCTCTAGCTTAGATAAGTAAGCTTTCGTGTTTATTAAATGCATATTGATGAAAAATGACAGTTAATTATAAGCAAAACAAGACAGAGATTATTCAATTAGCATTTAAATTACCAGTCTCATCACATAATTACAACAATTTCTCAACTGCTAGCGGCAATAAAATAAAATGCAAAACAGTAAAATAAACGTGGAAAAATGATTATTTGGTCCTCAGATTCGACTGAGCTTATTTTGTGGTTTTGAAGCTTTAGCTTTGAAAGATTTTCAAGCTTTCCTCGTCGAGAAGTTGAAAATGACGTGTAGAATGCAAATCCGTATACCTTTAAAGCTTGCTATAACAAATATGAGGGTGGGTTTGGTACGAAAGTGGTCTAAAAATCCTATGAAAGATGTAGAGAGTGGGCTAAAAGTGTTTGGATTAGGGCTCCTAAGCCTTCAATTTGATAGAAATTTCAGTGCATGCGTATTTTTTGGCTCTTGTTAGTGTTTCCTAACCTCTAGCTTTCACTTCCTAGGCTCTTGCCTTTTCTCTCTCGGCTCTAGCCTTTGCTCCTAGGCTCTTGCCCTACCAAAATAAGGGGTAGAGACCCTTATTTATAGGGAAATGTGCCAAAAAAAGTATGAAAATTAGTGAAAATATGTGTGATTACACGCCTGAGACGCGTGATCACGCCCCTCAGACGCGTGATCACACCTTTGAGACACATGATCATGCCCTGGGATGCGTGATCACACGTCTGAGACGCATGATCATGTCCTGGGATGTGTGATCATAGCCTTCGGGTGCGTGATCACACTCTCAGCCGCATGATCATACGCTCTTGTAGGCGCCACGTGGCCTTCCTGAGCTCCAATCGAGCTATTTTTTAACCTTTTGGATGTGTTTTTGAGGTTCATTTTGTCAAAATCGGCTTCCATTTTCATGAGTGAGAAAAATGTGTTTGTACGTGATAACACGCTACTTCTTGGGGTTATGCGCACTATTCTTGGGTCACTTTTAGGAGTTTTAAAGGCTTATGAACTTGTTTTCGATGTCTGTTTCATCAAAATCGACTTTCGATTTTCACAAAGTTAAACTTCGGTCTCATGAGTTGAACACCGGTCTGATGAGTTGCTCATTTTGAGCAACGTTGCTGAAAACAAGTGACTTACCACTCCGATTATTCATATTTCGTGAAATCGGGGTGCAACTTAATGATTCGGAGGTTGATTTTGCTCGATTCGGGCTTTTTCAGACTCTCAGTACGTTTCAGAGGCGGTATGAATGAACAGACACTTGTCATATTCAGAGAGATGTTTTCATCACTGGACCTTTTAGGGACCGTCAAAATTTGATGTATGACAGTTGCCCCCTACTTTACGTGTGTTGCATATTACCCTAGTAGTCATGTCAATACACGTGAAGCAAATGCAGAGATGCAGAAATAGTTTTTGGGAAGAGGTACTTACCTGATGGTGTGTTGTTTAGTGTTTTAACGTCAAGCCTATCATTTGTTGATGTCGTTTGATTGGCAGAGCCGCCACTTGTTTGTGTATCTTGCAATTCTCTCGAGTAAGGCAAGATGATGATTTCATAACCTTCTTAGGTATCAATGCAAATGCTACTAAGCAGATGTGATGCCTCTAAGTAGATGGGATGTTGCTAAGTGAATGTGATGCTTCTAAGCAGAGAAAGATGCTCCTAAGCAGATAAGATGCTACTAAGTAGATGGGATGTTGCTAAGTGGATGCAATGCTTCTAAGCAATGATGACGCTTCTCAGCAAAAAAAAATGCTACTAAGCGGTGATGATACATTAATGATGTAGTGATGATGTCATTATTTCTCATGTTTCGACTGTGATTTCATAATGTATCAATTGTGATAATTGTAGATGCGATATGCTTGTGCTATCTATGCTTCATATTTCTTTTTGTGAATGACTTTTTGAGACAGTGATGTCAAATGCGGTGTCTTAAAATATACAATGCTTATGTTTGTGTGATTCGCGCGTGTTTTTCATACATTATTTCAGTAAAATGCAAGTTTGGGACCCTTGGAATGTGTGTGCAGGGGTCTCAATGTGTGCCTGTGTTAGTCTCAAAGTGTGTGAGGCTCGAAAGGGCAGGTGATCACACGTCTGGGAGTGTGGTCACGCGCTCCGAGGCATGTCCGATGCCTATAAAAAGAACTCATTTTTGAGTTCGAGGTGACTTTTACCTATTTTTTGACCTTTTTTTAGTTTCTTAGACTGCTTTTCTTCTTTTTTGTTGCTCTGTTACTTCGCGGAGGGCAAAAATTTCCCTCATATTCCTGAGGATCTTGGTGACTTTGGCGGTGTGAATACCGCTTCTTTTTTATTTGACGAGTTCATTTTAGAGGATGAGGCAATTCTCGGGTAGACTAGTGTAGGGACTTTTACTACTGGATGTATAGAGGCTGCTAGGACCAATGGTGGAGCCTCTTTTCGTTTGCCTAATCTTTCCTGGGGTGATCCAGTTCCAGTTGTCTATAGCCTGGACACTCATGCTTGGACTATTCTTCATCGACCAGTTAGTTTGTGTACTTAGCTCTTGTTGTAGTTAGCTTTATTTGTTGTAGCTCTAGTTATTTGTCTTAGCACTTGTTGTACGTGTTGCTTTTAGCTCTTGCTGTTTGGATTTCAGCATTCGTTGACATGTATTTTAGCTCTTGCTATAGTCTATCTCTTGTTGTAGTTTGTAGCTCTTGTTGTGATTTTAGCTCTTGTTGTGAGGTACTGTGATTTTAGCTCTTGCTGTGATGTAGCTCTTGCTATGATGTAGTTCTTGTTGTGATGCAGTTCTTGCTGTGATGTAGCTCTAGCTGTGATGTCTGTAGCTCTAGCTGTGGTTTAGCTCTTGATGTCTTATAGATCTAGCTGTAATTGAGCTCTTGTTGTAGTGTAGTTATGGCTGTAGTATAGCTCTTGCTGTGATTTTAGGTCTTGTTGTGTTGTCTGTAGCTCTAGCTATGGTTTAGCTCATACTGTAGTTTAGCTTTAGCTGTGATGTAGCTCTTATTATGATGTATGTAGCTCTAACTGTAGTTTAGCTCTTGCTGTAGTGTAGATCTTATTGTGATTTTAGCTCTTGTTATGATGTCTGTAGCTCTAGCTATGGTTTAGCTCTTATTATAGTGTAGCTCTAGCTATGATGTAGCTCTTGCTGTGATGTTTGTAGCTCTAACTGTAGTTTAGCTCTTGCTATAGTGTAGCTCTTATTGTGATTTTAGCTCTTACTGTGATGTCTGTAGCTATAGCTGTGGTTTAGCTCTTACTGTAGTGTAGCTCTAGTTGTGATGTAGCTCTTGTTATGATGTCTGTAGCTCTAGTTGTAGTTTAACTCTTGTTGTAGTGTAGCTCTTGCTGTGATGACTGTAGCTCTAGCTGTTGTGTAGCTCTGGCTATAGTGTGGCTTTTACTATGATTTTAGCTCTTATTGTGATGTCTGTACCTCTAGCTGTGATGTAGCTCTTGCTGTAGACTAGCTCTGGCTGTGATGTAGCTCTTGCTGTAGTGTAGCTCTAGCTGTAGTTTGTAGCTCGTGCTATGGTGTAGCTCTAGCTGTTGTGTAGCTCTGGCTATAGTGTGGCTCTTACTATGATTTTAGCTCTTGCTGTGATGTCTGTAGCTCTAGCTGTGATGTAGCTCTTGCTGTAGACTAGCTTTGGCTGTGATGTAGCTCTTGTTGTGGTGTAACTCTAGCTCTAGCTGTAGTTTGTAGCTATTGCTATGGTGTAGCTCTAGCTGTTGTTTATAGCTCTGGCTATGATTTTCTTGCAAAGATGCAAAAGAGAATGTTTTAGTATCTGATGAAATGTTGTAATTATTTTACCTATTGGTCGCAGTGCTCTGGGCCTGTCATTCAGCTGCCTGGTAACTTCAATAAGGTCAGCTTATATTATCAGGGTCTTTCTCTGTGTGTGAAGTAAATGGTTACTAGGAAGGAATTTAATGGTATTATATCTGCTCTTACTTATGGCTCTTATGCATCAAGTCAGGCTGCGATGTGCGCTCTTATTGAGCGATGGATGGATACTACCCACACGTTTCATTTGCCTTTCGGGGAGATGACTATCACTCCGCTTGATTTTTCAGCCATTACGGGGCTAAGTTTTTCCAGGGAGCCTGTCCAATTTAGTAACGAGGTGTGTAGTTCTATCGTCATAAGGAATAGATGGTTAAGAGATCTGTTCGATGTTACTGCTTTAATAAAGTCTGGCTACTCTACTTTGATCTAGTATACGCAACTTGTAGATAAGGTGAGGTTAGAGCACGAACACCTTTTGAGTACTGTTATCTTCCCAAACACCTCTGGCACTGGCTTCCTGTAGTTGTTACCCATCCTGAGGAACTTGGGGATCTGCCGAAGTACAGTTAGGGCACAACTGCTTTTACCCACATGTATTCTGGTTTCGATGCGGCTTGCAGAGGGCGCTCGCTTATCATGAGGAGATTGATCAGCTTCACGTGTAGCTAGCGGCATTCCGGATGGGTGCAAAGGATGCGGCTTAGATGATGGGAATACCTGAGTGGATTCAGTTCTTGCTTTTGATGGCACCCATAGTCGATGTATTTATTAGGAGGCTGGGTATAAGCTTTTGGTTGTGGTTGTCCAGGGTGTAGTATTTAGGCCTCTGTCCCATATATTGTATTATGTACTGATGGGTGCTATTGTTATATTTTGGATTAACTGACTTGTGTGCTCCTGATTATGATATATGTAATTGTGATCATTGTGTCTAATTATTCCACTTTGTCTACCTCTTTATTTTATTTTCCCTCTTTTGCATAGGGCGTCTCTTTTCAAAGCTCTTTGCTCTTATTTGGGTATTTTTTTTCTTTTTCCCTCTTTTGCCTAGGGCGTCTTTTTTCAAAGCTCTTCACACCTATCTGGGCTTTTTTTTGAGGTTCGACAATAGCGGCCGGCATTATGGAGGAGAAGTAATGGAACAAGTAAGAACTGCAAACCATGTATTGAAAATATACAAATTGTACTTAGCATGCTTGATGTATTCAGATTATAATGATGTATTGCATTTCCTCAAATGTACTTACATGATTTGACAAGCATTCACATATTTATTAAATACATTTAAGAAAATCACAGTTACATTTATGCAGATTTCGAATTGATGATGCCCCTGTCCTTAGTCAGCCTCTTCAAGTTTTCTAACAAAGTATTTTCTCTCGGTTTCCCCTAATTTTTACCTGAGCTGCCTTTTTTCGATTTTTAACTCAGTGGGATTTTTTTTATGTATTTGCTCTAGACATAGTACTTCTTCAAGCGGTCTACGTTGGTAGGCTCAGAGAACTTATTTCCTTCAGAATCCATCAGCTTGACAGCTCTTCTTGATAGGATGGTTTTGACCAGATATTGGCCTTCCTAGTTTGGTCTGAACTTTCCTCTAGGGTCTGAGATATTCTGTTTGGCTTGCTTTAGCACCCAATCTTTTACTTTCACACTCTTGTGTCTGACTTTCTTATTGAAAGCTCTAGCCAGTCGAGCTTAATATAGTTGCATATGATATAGTGCTTTGAGTCTGACTGTCCAGAGTAGTGAGGCTGTCATGCCTTTGTTGAGCCCATTGTGCTTCAGGCAGTTTGGATTCAATTACTATTCATAGTGATTTGATTTCCATTTTCAATGGGAGTACTACTTCAGATCCGTATACTAGTGAGAAAGGAGTGGCTCCTGTTGAAGTTCTTACTGTTGTTTTGTGTCCCCACAATGTATATGGTAGTCTATCTGCCCAATCACAGTACGTTTGAGTCATCTTTCACAATATATTTTTGATGTTTGTGTTTGTAGCTTCGACCGCTCCATTTGCTTGTGGTCGATAAGGTGAGGATTTATGATGTTCCACCTTATAACTCCTTACTAATTCCCTCACTTCCCCTTGGAACTGAATACCATTATCTGAAACTATGTGATAAGGAATCCCATATTAGTAGAGTAGGTTCTTTCTAATGAACTTTGCCACTTGTCTTGCCCCCCAGTTTTGCATATGATTCTGCTTCGACCTATTTTGTGAAGTAGTCAATTGCTATTAGGATGAACCTGTGTTCGTTCGAGGCTATTGGATGAATTTCTCTGATTATATCTAACCCCATGCTAAGAAAGGCCACAAATAAGAGATAAAATGTAGCTCTGTTGGGGGAAGATGGTTGATGTCCCCGTGAATTTGTCACTTATGGCACCTTCTTACGAATTTGATGCAGTCTTCCATCATCGTCATCCAAAAGAAACCTTGTCTCATTAACTTCTTAGCTAGAATGGTGCAATTCATATGTGGACCACAGACACCATCATGTACTTCTTCCATTACTCTAGCAGTTTCTATCTCATCTAGACATCTGAGCTGTATCCCGTTTGAAGTTTTTATGTATAATACACCCTAGTGTGATGTGAATTTTGATGCTAATTATCGGATGACTACCTTGTCTTTTTCGACTGCCTTCTCAGGGTAAATTCTCTTTGTGAGGTATTATTGTATATCGTAAAACCAGGGTTTGTTACCTGCTTTTGCTTCTACTATTCTAAGGCATTTATGGCTGGGTTGCTCTGATTTAAGTAGGATTAGAAGCTTCATGGGCATTTTGGTTGGTCCTTCCCATACTGATGCTAGGGAAGCAAGTACGTCTGCCATTTGGTTGATGTTTCTAGGGAGATGGATGAATTTACATTTTTGGAAAGATAAGGCGAGCTGCTGCAGGTGACTCTCGTATGGCCTCAAGTGTTTTTCTTTCAGTTACCGTTCTATTATGGTCTAATTGATTACCAACTTGGAATCCCCAAATATTTCAACTTTTTTCAATCCCAGAGCTATTAAAGCTTCCATGCCAAGTGCACATGCTTCATATTCTGCCTCGTTGTTCATAACCTGAAATGCTAGCTTCTTAGTGATTGGCACCACTTTGCCTTCTGGTGTTAGGAGTATGATCCCGACTCTTGCTCTGAATTGGTTGACTGCTCTGTCAAAGTACATTCACCATCTCTATACCTCGATGGTCGTGCTAAGGTCATCTAGGAAGTCTAGTTGAATTTCTTCTGTATCTGGAATCGGGTTTAGGGCTAAGAATTTAGCAACTGCTCTCCCTTTCACTGTCTTCTTAGTCAGATATTGCACATCAAATTCAATGAGTAGAACGAGCCACTTGGCGAGTTTTCCCAATAGGTATGGAGCTTCATAGGATCCATTTTGGATATAGCTTGGATCTTGTATGATTGAAAGTAGTGTTTGAGCTTATTCATTGCCCATACCATTGCTAGGCATATTTGTTGAACTTGACTGTACTTTTCCTCATAAGGCAACATTTTCTTGCTCAAGTAGTAGACTGCATGTTCTACTTTCCCTTCTCCCTCTTAGGCTAGTATTGCATCGATTACATTCCCTTCAATGGCTAGGTATAAGGTTAATGACAACCCAGACTTAGGTGGTTTTAGAATTGGTGGATTGGCTAGGTAGTTTCTGATCTTATTGAATGCTAACTAACACTGTTTGTTCCATATGACCAACTGATCTTTTTTGAGTAACTTGAAAATGGGCTCGCAAACTACTGTTAACTTGGCGATGAATCTGCTTATGAATTGTAGCTTCCCTAGAAACCCTCTTATTTCTTTCTCAGTTTTTGGCACTGGCATTTCTCTGATTATTTTTGCTTTGTTTGGATCCACTTCGATTCCATTATGGCTAACAATATACCCCAGCATCTTTCCTGAAGTTACCCCGAATGTGCACTTCTTAGGATTAAGGCTAAGGCTATACTTTTCAACCGTCCTGAGGAATTTCTCGAGAGCAGCTAGGTGCCCCTCTCTTGTTTTTGATTTAACCATCATACCATCTACGTACACCTCGACTTATTTATATATCATATCATGAAACATGGTTGTCGCCATTCTTTGGTAGGTTCCACCTACATTTTTCAGGCCAAAGGGCATTACCCTGTAGCAGTAAGTACCGCATTTTGTAACGAAGGACGTCTTCGCTTTGTCGATGATGGCCATCAAAATCTGATTGTATCCAAAAAATCCATCCATGAAGGAATACATTGCACAGGAGGCAACATTGTCTATCAATACATCTATATGAGGCAAAGGGAAGTCATCCTTTAGGCATGCTTTGTTTATATCTCTGTAGTCAACACAAATTCTGACCCTTCCGTCTTTCTTTGGCATTGCCACAACATTTGCTAACCATTCTAGATAGTCTACCACCTCTAGGAATTTAGCCTCGATCTACTTTTTGATGTTTTCTTTTACCAATTAGGCCCATTCTAGTCTGAGTCATCTCAACTTCTGCTCTACTGGTTTACAGCCTTCTTTGGTGGGGATGTAGTGTTGAGCGATATCTCTGTTGATGCCGAGCATATCTTCGTATGTCCAAGCAAATACTTTTGAATATTTTATTAATATTTTTTCAATTTCTCTCCTCTCTTTAAGGGTAACATCTTTCGAAATATGCAAAATGCGTGGTTCATTTTCTGTGCTAATGTTAAATGGTTAAGTGCATATGGAATGAATGTCAAATATGCAAGTGTTTTGATCAATGTAATGCACATTACCATCAAAAAGGACATCGAACAAGTAAGCAAAATCTAATTTCATTGCATTAACTTTAGAGTTCATTACATCATCAGTTTCAAATAAAGGAAAAATATGGAGATCATCTCCAGTATCTTCAAATAGAATGTCATCAATGCTTGATTCGAGGATGGCAACAACTTCCTCATAGTTGAGGGTCTCAGTCTTGGATTCTAGTCTCAAATTCTTCATCAGCTCATCAATATCAGTCTTAGTGATACCTTCTAGCAGGCGTTTTCCCTTAGCATAGTTAATAGCATCTTTGAAGATTTTAAAGCCAGGTTTCTCAACCCCTTCCTTTTCTTACTTCTCGGTCTGTCCCTGGTAGACCTTATTTGAGCCTTCTAAATAAAAAAGGTTGACTTCTTAGTTCCAGTTTCCTTCTCAGGATCATACCCTAAGCCATATCTACTGGTTTATCCTTGAAAATCAAGGAACTCTATGATCCTAGTGCACCTTCTACCCAATCCAGTTCTGGGCAAGTATTGCATCTTTTTCATCATTATAGCAACCTTTGGGTCGACCCAATCCTCGTGGATTACAGAGATCTGAAAGCCTGGTGGCACTATGTTCAAGCAAGCAATGATGTTATTAGTTTCAGCCAAAATGGTGACAATTTTATATTTGAGTGGGAATTAGATCTTCTGGTGTACGGTAGAGGGTATGCCTCCTAGCAAATGGAACCAAGGCCTTCCCAATAGCAGGGAAAAGGTTGGAGGGATGTCAAGGACAGTGAACTTTGCTACTAATTCAATATCTCATGTAGTGACTACTGCCTTTAAAGTCCCTACGACTGGCTTCTCAGAGTCATTATAGGCTCGGATGATCACGTTAGATTCCTCTAGTCTTCTATATTCATTCTGAATTTATGTAGTAGCCTCAGGGGGCAAACATTGATGGCAGATCCGTCATCCACATAACACATGAGGCCTTTCTAGATCTGACTATTGCCTGTATGAACAGAGGATGATTATGGACCCTTCCTTTATGGGGTAGATCTTAATCTGAGAAGGTGATTGCATTAGCAGGGGCTTTCATTAGAGAAGCTATCATTTCACAAGGCGAGGCATCAGTTGTGATCTTTTCATTATCAAAAGCTCTGACTAGAGCATCTCTATTATTCTTAGATGCCATGAGCAAATCCCAAATAGTGGCTTGTGCCTGAGTCTTCTTAAGCTGCTTAAGAACCTAATCATCTTCTTCCTTATTCGGAGCCATATCACTTGACATTTCTTTCCACTTGGAGACATCTTTTTCCTTTTAAGGAGGTTGATATACTCTTCCACTATGAGTTACGTGATTAACTGAGGTTAGAGACTTTTTAGCTATATGCTTATTATTATGTGGTGTCTCTTGATTGGTTGCTTTTACATTTTTTCCCTTGTTCTAGATAAAGATCTCAGAGTCATCATGTTCTTGGGTATCTGTGCCCTTTTTAACTTCTTCATCAGAGTCATACCAGATGTCAATTCTAATGACTTATAAATTTGGAGACTGGACAGTTGTGATCCTTCTGTCTTCCTCATCAAACTCTTCTCCCCACCCTGAGGATACTATATCCTCTAGAAGGATATGAGCTATTGAAGGTGCACTGTACTTGACTTTGTAGTAAAATTTTCCAGATGGCTGGCCCAATAGATCCCACACTTCAGGTTTGTCTTGCTTAACTTTGAGGCTTTCGTCTACTTCGTATGGATAAGGGCAGTCAATTACTTCATCGTTCATGGTAAAGGCTACATCTTTACCTCACCTTTGCATCATCAAGTGAGGAGTGAATGCTTGGGGCATTGAAATATATTCAAATGTGGAAGGGTCCCATTCATCTTCACTGGAGTCATAGCAGTCAAGAATCAGACTTAGGAGTTCATCTTTTAAGATCATTAGGAATTCTTTTTCTGCTCTGGCGTTTTGTTCTTCAAGGGTTTCTTGGTGGCTTGGATTGATTGTTCACTAAAGGTTTTGGGGAGACTGGATAAGATTGTGTTGATTGTTAGTGGAGGCATGGCTCGATAATTTGAAAGGGGGTTGGTTTTGACATTGGGCCGTCTTTTAAGATCATCGATTTTTTCTAAATCGATGAGGTTTTGGATTGCATTCTTAAGAGTTCTGCAAGTGTTAGTGGCATGGCCAAGCATTTAGTGGAAGTGGCAGAATAGGTTCTGGTAAATCTGAGGAGGCAAAAGATTTAGTAGTGGTTTTAGTTCTCTTAGTTGTAAGAGGTTCTTTTGCTGGAGTCTTCAGAAGATCTTGGATAGTGGGAGGTTTAAATTGGAAAACCTTCTAGGTGGTTTATTAATGATATTGACAGATGGTGGATTGAAAGTGTTTAGTTGAACTTGGTTTATCTCGACGATTATGGTGAAGGCATTTTGGTTTTGGGTGAAGGCATTTTGGTTTTGGGTGTTGGTTTGAGTGTTTCGGCGAAAAATGTTTCAGCGTTGTTGGGTTTCCTCATCTTCAATTTTGATTCTGGCTTAATAGAGTGCTCAGAAGTAAGGGTAGTGGGCAAAGATCATCTGTTTCCTAAAATAAGGAAGTGATCCCTTGATTATCAGCTCTATTTGTTCATCCTCTAGAGGACAGTTTCTCATTTTGACAACTTTAGCTCGCCATCTTGTAACATAATTAGAGAAAGATTCACCAGGCTTCTGTTTTATAGTTTCTAGATCTCTGCGAGTTATTTCCAACTAAGTATTTTATTCATACTACTTGATGAACTTCTGAGTTAACAACAACCAATCACTCTTAATTTGATCCTTGAGGTCAAAGAACCATACCCTTGGTCCCTCTTCTAGTGATGTGAAATAGAATCGGGTAATCTATTATTCTGTAAGCTTTGTAGCGACCATAAAGGTGACGTATTGCCTCATATGAACCCTCGGGTCCCCAGTTTTGTCAAACTAGGCAAAGTTTCATAATTTGAAATCATCAGGAAGTGGTTCATATTTGAACAGAGCTAAATCAGTGAAGCTTTTGGACTCGCGAGGCCCCTTATCCTGTTGGTGAGTAGTTTGACCTCTCCTCCTAATTTAGGTTTGGTCAAGTCAACAACCTTAGCGGCTTGTTGCAGTGGTGCTTTAAAAGGTATGTTAATACTCATCATCATTTTGAATCCATACATGAGTATGAAGGACACCCTTTCCTTTGTCTGCTCGCTGGTGGACAGATGTAGATGCCTCATTTATTTGAGTAGCAGCACGGTTTCCCTCTTGGGAGTTTCCCTCTTGGGAGTTTCTGTATGCCAAATTGTATGCTTTATTAAGGACAGAGTCTCTTTTGGTGATTTGATTTGCAAACCCTAAAACCCTAAAGCCTAAATAAAAAAAAGCACCAAATTAGAAACCTTCAACACTTCATCACCATCAACACCATCTTTAATATTGGAATTAAAACCAACATCATCAGACAATTTCTTATCACCATTAAAAAAAAAACACATAATATAGTATTAGAAACTAAAAAGAAATTAAAAAGATATAAAAATAATAAAATAAAATATACACCAATAGAATCCTTTAACTCATAAGCTTCTTTATTCTCACTATCCCCTCCATCTTCACTGCCTATATTCACTTTTCTTATTTTCAATACCCTTTTCAAAACCAACAATATCTACTAAACCACAACTAGAAGCACCAAAAGAACCTCCATATTTCCCTATACATTTAAAACAAGATCAGAAACAAAAAGTAAACCAAAAAGCAGTAAAATTAAATACACGCTACCCAATAATATAATGGAGATGTGGGGTATTGATTCTTGTACCTCTTGAAAAAAAAATTTAAAGGAAAAGGAAAAAGAAAAACAGGAATTAAAAAATGAAGATAAAATAAAAATTAAAAATAAAAGAAGAAAAAATAAATAATAAAAAAGAGGAAAAATAAGAAAAATGATAGAAT
>CATIWM010607199.1:0-11078 GCA_949671775.1 Mallotus repandus | reverse complement strand
TTCCAAATTGCATGGCAACCAGAGTAAGAAATGTTGGAGCTGTATCAGAAAAGGAATAAATTAAGAAGGTGAAACACATGTTATGAACTTTGTTGTGCATTTAAATTCTGACTCGCCATATGGCATGCACATTCGGAGTTGCTGATATCTACCACTCCAACTTTGAAATCAACAGAAATTAAGGATTAATTAATTGACTAATAATAATGCCGGCCATGCCAATGTAATGAGTGACTAGTTTTAGCAGCAGTAAAGCATGTGCATAATTAATTAAGGCAGTCTAATCCATTCCAATCGTATACAGATCTTGTCATGAAAAGTTTATATATCAATTAGGACAGTTGTTTATCTTAAGCAGTGATGATATATTTTCTGTTTTGCCATAAATTAAAGTTGCTTTTGCTATTGTAGTTACTGGGTAAGGATGCTATCAATAAATCCTTTTGACAAAATTTCCAAGATATATGACACGCCCATGAAAAAGCTGGAAAATTATTGACACACGTGCATGCATGTCAAGTGTGGATCTTATATGTGGTGAAGGTGAACTGCCAGAGCCTAAACATCCAGAATTCTTTACTCACAGAGATATAATTGAGCCTAAATCTTCATCATCAAGTAACCAAAAGCTATGTTACTTAAGGAATATTATTAGCATTTCATTATTGAATTTTTTTCAAGTAATTGTATGTTGAATAATAGCTGTAACATTTTCCTGACATAAACATTGTTGTAAAAAGAGCTGAGAGTTCTTTCAAATTCTGCGTATAAAGATACTGAGATAAAGCTTGAGGGTTTGAAATGTCACGCTTTACCTTTGCAATATGCACCGGTGGATTTAGGCTGCAGATAGACCTAGAAAGAAGGAGGCCAATTTTCGTTGGGGAATTTCGTCGAACATCTGGTGATATAAGATACCAGGCCAGTTTGCAATCTTATCAGGCTAACCCATGAATACACTTTTGGCAGCTGAATTAGTGATGCAGGATTGGCTTATAGCGTCAAAATTAAGAATAAATAAAATTTTAATATTATTTGCTAATAATTTGGTCATATGGTGGATTGAGATTCAAGTGATGCAAGAAGAAAAGCGAAGTTAGAAGTTTTAATTGAGAACATTATAAAATTCAGTGAAGGCAACATTAAAGATATAATGGCCATAATATCAATTTAAGCATAAAAAATAGAGTTAATGGTTATAATCTAACCACAAATTTTACCTTGACTAAAAAATACTAACATTTAAACCTTTTGATATTAAATTTTGAAAATTAAACATAAATCTTACAATTAATGTTATCTTTTAAAAATATAGAAACTTCTTATTACTACTGTTAGATTAATTTTTATTTAATTATAACTATTGATTTATTTTACATATAATATGCATCAGTAGCTATAATTAAATACAAATTGATTTAACGGTTTTAATATGCATTTATGTACTATAAAATATGTAAACAAATAAATTTTTTTATAAATTTTTGTACTAATAAATTAAATTTGGCACCTTTTACTATTTTACTCCTTTAATTTATAAAATAACCATTTAAACACATTAACTTGCTAAAAATAAAACATGTCAACAGTTCCAGTATTACTTGAAGTACCTAAATGGTATTTCTATAACTTAAAATGAAACTATGTATATATTTTAAATTAGTTGAAAAGTATGTATAAGTCATATTTTAACCAAGTTGAGTGTCAAAATGATTAATTTATAAATTAAAGAACTAAATTATTACAACGTGTCAAGTTTAAGTGTCCGCAAATATATTAAGCTGATATTTTTTTTTTTATCATGTTCATAGAGCACCCAAAATTGGTGAGGCTCAATTGAGGTTTTTTGTCTTTAAACGAGTATGTTCTCCTTAATATTTCTGGTAAATTATTTCCAAAACTTTCACAAGAGAAGATTGAAACCCCCACCCCCCTGCATATATAATAATTGAGACAAAAAAAACACTTTCAGGGTAAATTGTATTAGAAATTACCAAATTTACATTAAATTTCATTTTGAATACATAATTTTAATTTATATCTTTTTTACAAAATATTGACTTTAATTATATAAAAAAGTCACTCAAAATAATTTCGGTTAATTTAGATGATGTGATATATTGAAGTTGTCACATTATAGTCCAACTTAATAAAAATTATTATGTTACACTACAACATCATCTTCTTTATGAGACTATTAGTCATAATTTTATAAAGTTAAGTGTAAAAATTTAAAAAAAAAAAAAGTAAAGTAAAATATGGTCAACAGTCTTATAAAAAGGTGGCATAACAATATGACATGACATTATTTTGAGTGACTTTTATATGTAATTAAAATAAATATTTTATAATAAAAAAATCAAAATTAAAGTTATAGAACCAAAATAAAATTTAATATAAAATTTAGTAACTCTTGTGCAATTAACCCACCATTTTCATGAAGAATGGTTCACAAATTCTTACTAAAATATATATAATTAATCTAACGATTAAACTAAAATATAAAAGGGATTTAATTAGAAAGAAACTACGTACAAAACATATTTAAAGCTCCATTTTGACTATGTAAAAAAAATAAAAAAAATAACTCAAAATAAAAATTAGAAAACTACCAAAAAAATGACTGTCATTGGTATTACTGATTGAGGGTAAATTATATGCATGGTTACTAAAGTTTGTGTTTGATTACAATTTATTTACAAAATTTTAATTTGTATCTTTTCATTTACAATATATCTATTTTAATGTCACATATAATTCTCATAAAAGTCTTGATTTATAAATAATTCAATATTATCATTTAGTCCAAAATTTAAAATAATATATACAAATAAGTTTATAATTTCTATATTCATATAGAAATTAATAAAAAGTTAAAAATTATTTTGAACGATAAACACTTAAATTGTAGTAATAAATTATTGAAAGGTAATGTAATATACAAATATTATATTGTTAAAGTATAGTTTCTTATATGTAAGAAAATTAAATTATACAAATATTTGCACTATGAATAAGTGTATTTTGGTGAATAAATGAAAGAACAAAATCTTTCTGTGTGTTATTCATGCTTCGACTTAACAAGGTTTCTTTTTATTTCTGAGTGTTTATCTGAAGGATGGTTGGTATGAAAAGCTTATATGAAAAGTTTTTTCCGATTTTTCAATTAGGGATAATGACTTCATAAATTCTAAAAGTTAGATTATTTTTTAAATTAAATCCTATAAGTTTTAATTGTTTCAATTGAGTTCATTAACTCTTAAAAACTTACACCGTTAGTCTTAAGCCGTTAACATTCACATAATTTGCTAACGTGTCGATTACTCCTCAAATCTCCTTCAACTTGACCGATGACGTGTCAGTCACTCCTCCAAGAACAACGTCTTATCGTAAATACACAATCTAGGCACCAACAAAAGGAGCTTTATAAACCCATTCAGTTAATTTTCTTCTCTATGCTTTGTCCTCTAATGCTGAGCTTTCTTCATTTTGAGGAAGTAGTTGCACCGTCTCACCTGAAAAGAGATGATCTTTCTTCAAGATCACTCATGTACTTGCTTAATTTTGCAGGCTCATGTTTTGAATTTAACTGCAGAGACCGTTGCTGTTATTATTATTATTATTGACAATTGGGAAGATTGAATTCATGATCACCTTATAATATTTATCACCTTATAATATTTATCACCTGAACTACTAAACTACCAATCATATACCTGCTTAATTTTTCAAGCTCATGTTTTGAATTTAACTACAAAGGTTGTTATTATTATTATTATTATTATTATTATTATTATTATTATTATTAACAATGAGGAAGATCAAATTTATGACTTCACTTTACAATATCCATCACATAAGCTACTAGACTACAAAAGAAGGACAGAGGCCGTTATTTTTTATGATATTCTTAATTAGTTGGCTAAAATTAGATGTATAATGACCCAAAGCTAGTGTTAAATTTCTCCTATAGTTCAACTGGGGTGAGGAAGCTTGCAATGTAATTTTATCCAATTGTGATTCATAAATCATGAGCACAAATCAACTCATACTATTTTTATTGAGTATATAGAAAGGTGCTGTTAAGCAAGTTGCTACGGATAATTATTCAAATGATTCCTAAACTTTAGTTAGTTTTTTAAAAAGGTCACTTAATTTCAATTTGTGACATTTTGGTTATCAAATTTTAATTTTTATTTCGAATGTAATCTTTGTCTAAGATTTTAAATTTTAAAGTTATATAATATTATCATTTTAGTCCAAAAGATTATTTTCTTATAAATAAATCCACAGGTTCCAAAGATAATAAATAAAATAAAAATATATATTTTTGTTTTCTCCATGTCTTCCATTGTAGAGAGTCTTGTCTATTATTTGTGTTTATTTGACTAGTCTAATACTAATAGTTTAAGAGTTTTAAGACAAAAATTATTCGACGCAGGACAATAAGAGGTTAATATTCACTAAGAATATCATAATCAATATATTGTGACTTTGTTGAATACAATAAATTAAAATATTTAATATGAACTTTACAATAAATTAAAATTTAATAAGTTTTTTTTATGCGAAAAATAGTATTTTTTAAAAAAATTTGAATAAGGAGAAAGAATGTAAAAATTAAATGTACTATTGTCACTAGAATATTTAACATTTATCACCGTATTGTATAAAAAATTAAATATATATAATTTGTTATAGGTTTAGTTTATAATTTGAATTTTAAATGACTGTTTATTAATAAAAAAAATATATTGTACAGTTCGTATGAAATTTTTAAAAAAAATGCTCTTGTTGTAATCCTGATGGATTATTGGAACCTGAACTCTTTGTTTTATATTTTCCATTTATCTAGAAATTATTTTAATCTAAACCAAGCAAATGATCTAAAAAATATAAAATAATATTAATAATACATAATTTTTTATTATATTCAACACAGTCACAGTATTGATTATGATATTTTTGGTGAATACTAACCTCTTTCTGTTATGCGCCAAATAATTCTTATCTTAAAACTATCAAAATATTAGTATTAGACCAGTCAAATAAACACAAATAATGGACAAGACTCTCTACAATGGAAGACACAGAGAAAACAAAAAAATATATTTTTATTTTATTTATTATCTTTAGAACCTATGAACTTATTTGCAAAAGAAATAATTTTTTGGACTAAAATGGTAATATTATATAATTTTAAGATTTAAAATCTTAGACAGAGATTACGTTCGAAACAAAAATCAAAGTTTGGTAACCAAAATGTCATAAATTAAAGTTAAATGACCTTTTTGAAAAACTAACAAAAGTTTAGTAACCATTCAAATAATTTATCCCAAGTTGCCATCCGTTACCTTACCTATGGTTTTACCATATTTGTTACCCCCAATGGACTAATAAAACTGGTGCATCATTCGTTGACAAATTACTTTATAGCATTAACTTGGGGCAAAATCTTCACAAGTTTTACTGATTGCATCAAGGGAACATAAGTGTAATGTAACTATAACACAAATGCTTTCTGCTTCTTACAAATTGGTGCTTCAGCTGTACTCAGTTACATTAGAGAGGGACTCATGGAATGGAACCACCACCCTTTGTAATTTCTCACCATCCCCCCTTGAAGTTCTGCAAAAACAGAGCAATGGTACGTATCTAGGAACTCATGCTCTCAGTAATGATGGATCAATGCAGGTAAAATGCAGCAGAATTATCAAACACTTGGTTCACAATCTAATGCAGCCTGCTACCACTGATCTAAACACTTCACCTGCTAATATCAATCAACTAAGAAGGGTCTTATCGGTTCAAAAGAACTGTACAGAAAACAACGAATAATGAATACAACAATCAACAACAGGCAGACTTCAGTGGATCCAATAGCGGTTTGTTTCAGAACATCTTCCAAATTGCACAGCATCCAGAGTAAGAAATGTTGGAGCTGTCACATAAAGAGAAAATTTATTAATAAGGTGAAATACATGTTACTAACTTTGTTTTACATTTAAATTCCTACCTACCATTTGGCATGCATATTCAGAATCAATTGGCATGCACATTCTGAGTTGCTGATATCTACCTCTCCATCTTTGAAATCAACAGAAATTAAGAATTCCTCCTTTGATCATTTTTATCTTTGTAATATGAATGAAGATCAACCCTCTTCCGATATCAAGTTTCAAAAATTAGTTGAAAAAGAAAATTCATAAAGAGGAATTTTAGTTTGAAGTCAATAATATAAAAGAAATGATACCTGGCCATTTATTATAACTGATGGGACGTGGAAAATGGTGGATCGATGATCTCTTGTATGTTCTAAGCACCACTTTTTCAGATGATAACAGTCATTAATTCTCAGCTCTCCAAGTGTGGGAGGGAAGCCCTCCTCTGGCAAGGATGTGAGATTTCCACAATCCGAAATGCGAAGTTGACTTAGAGAGGTGAGGTTGAGGAGGCCATTTGAGATGGATTTCAGATTCTTAAAACCAGAGATGGAGAGTTGGGTGAGGGAAGTGGGAAGAATAAGTAGCCTGCCATCGTTCTCTTTATGATCTGGAAAGGAATCCAACATCTCCGTACATGGATTTCTCCCCTCCATAGTGAATTCAGTAAGAAAGCTAAGCCTATGAAGTCCCCAATCTGTTATTCGCTGTTTCAGATTATAGCAATGACTGATAGTAAAATGGGATAGATTTGGTGGCAAACCGCCTTCTGGAAAGGACTCCAGAACTCCACAATAACCTATCTTCAAAGATACAAGAGAGTTGAGCTTATGCATCGCATTGGACAGCGACCTCAAGTTCTCGCATCCCCACACAGATAAAGATTGAAGAGAGGTTAGATTGGGCAGCGACATCAAATTCTTGCAGTTCCGAATATATAAAGATTGAAGATAGGTGAGATTGGGCAGTGAACTCAAATTCTCGCAGAATCTGATTGATAAAGATGTAAGAGGCAATTCGGTTTCTGGAAGACACTCTAATTGAGGACACCCTCCTATGGCCAATTTTGTGAGACTAGAGAAACCATTTGGGGGACCAACTGAGAGAATTACAACCCCAGATGTTCAAATCCTCAAGCTGAGACATCTTCTGACTGCGAAACTCCAAAGAATCACAGCCACTGATCCTAAGAGATTGGAGGAAGCACATTTGCTGAGTGGGAAACTCCAAAGAATCACAGGCACTGATCTTAAGAGATCTGAGACTTGTTGGTGGGGATAACTTCAGCTTTTTACAACCCTCAACACTCAAATCTTTTAGAGAAGTGAGTCGGTGCAGCCCATTTGGCAGCTTCTCCAAACCATTACAACTGCGTATGCTCAAAACTTGAAGATTGCAAGGTAAGTGCCCTTCCTCTCCCTCCACCAATGACACCATCTTGTTACAACTCTTGATTTTTATACGTTTAAGAGAAGCAAGTTCTGAATTAGTTGCATCCTCCCACAAGTACATCAATTCTTGGCACCAACTAATCTTCAAATATTCCAGTTTCACCAGGTCCTCCATATGCACGTCGTCTAAACGTACAAGCCTTGAAATCTCATGGATTTTTAAGGCAGTAAGAGATGTGAGATCAGATATATTTCTGAGAAGAGTCCCTTCACACCATAGAACAGAGAGTTTTTGAAGAGATGGAAGACAGCCTCTTAGTAGTTTTACAGCAAGAACATAAAGTTTTTGAAGAGATGGAAGACAGTGTCTTGGTAGTTTCACAGCAAGCTTTGGACAATTAACTATTGTAAGATCACGAAGCTTAGGAAATCTGACAGGACCCTCCTCATTGAGATCATCAGAAAAAGACCATTTCTCCAACTCATCCAACCCTTCAATGCTTAGAATCTCAAGACTAGGAAAACATAGCCCATCCCCATACAACTCAACACCCACTTCTTTCACTCTATTCATGTCTGCTATGTTCAGCTTTCTAAGTGAAGGTAATTGTGCCAGTGGTGGCAGTGATGTGATCTTCCTACAGCCCCTCAGGTTTATTTCCGCCATCTTAGTGAACATGGGATTTCCTATCCATGAAGGGAATTCAGTTCCATCAAAATTTCTGATTGAAAGGGTTGGTAGATTTTGATGGGGCCTTAACGAGTTGAGAACCTCCATTTCATCACCTGGATTTCTCAAACCATTTGAATCATAACCCCATGAGAATTCTAATTCTTTTATGCCATGATTCTTCTTTAGATCAGCGATATCTGCATCTCGAACATCCACCACATTTTGTAGCTTTCTAATACGAAGCTTTCCTTCTAGTTGAGACAATTCCTTCAGCAGCTTTAGTCCACTGTCTTCTCCAACAATAAAATCACTCAAAGAGTGCAGATTTCTCAGATTACCAATTTGACGTGGCATCTCTTTTATGTGACGAACATCTAAACACTGCAAATTCGTTAAGTTGCTGATGCCCAAGGGTAACTTGGCAAGTCTGAAGCACCATCTAATATCAAGGCAATGTAAGTTGATCAAATTGCCTATGTTTAGGGGCAGCTCTGTAAGTTCCTCACACCAAAGCAATATTAATGTTTGCAAATTTAGCAAGTCAGCAACTGATTCAGGCAATCTTCTAATAGAAGTGAAAGATAAGTTTTGATATCTTAAATGCTTTAAGGCTCCAACAGAACTCGGCAACTCCACAAACTTGTAGCCTGCTGGTGATAATACCCTCAACGATGTTAACTCTGGTACCAACTCATACAGCACCTTACTAGTCAAGTGGTGATCCCTCCTCATGAAAGGCATTGGCAAGAATGTTCGCAAACTCTTCATTTTCAGAAAGACTTTAAATTTCTGCCAAGCGTCATATTTATTACGGGCAAATGATGAATGGCGAATCATTGCAAATGATTTTTCATCCTGCAACTTATCACCCAACTGAAAACATATTTCTGCACGTGCCGAGCTAAGTCATGCATTAGATCATGCATCACATATTGTGGCGCATTACTCCCAGATCGTTGAAAGAAAGATCTTGACAACAAATCACGAAAATATTGATGGCCTAGGTCTTCCATTCGCTCCCTATTATTTGGTTGATACAAAAAACCCTCAGCCATCCATAACAGAATCAATTCATTTGAATCAAACTCATAATCCTTGGGGAGAATAGCACAATAAGCAAAGCATTGCTTTAGATGCGAAGGAAGATGAAAATAACTCAACTTCAAAGCTGGAAGTATATTGCTTTTATCATCCGGTAAATCCCATATCTCACTCCTTAACACTTTTATCCATACATCAGGATATGGTTGACCGCGCAAGAGGCCTCCAAGTGCTTTAGCCGCCAATGGCAATCCCTTACATCGATCAACGATGCTTGCACCTAGTTCTTTCAAATCCAAGTGCTCATCAAAGTTTGTTGCTCCCAGAGCATGTTGTGCAAACACTAACATGCAATCATCATAGGATAATTTGCGGAGGGATATGCTGGAGTGGTACCCATCATTGAAGAAACATGTTGACTGCGAGTCGTGATGATGAGTGTGCTTCCATGGTTCCCAGCACTAAAAGGTGCAAAAAGATGAGTCCAGTCTTCGTAGTTTTCTGTCCATATGTCATCTAGGACAATTAAAAACTTCTTCATAGAGAGTTTGTCTTTCAATTGTATCTGATGCCAATTCAAATCTTTCTTCTCATCCTCGCTCTTCGATTGCAGAATTGTTTTGGTGATTCTAAGAACATCAAAATCTTCAGCAACAGAAACCCAGCTTCTCAAATCAAACCCCAATGAAAGATCATTAAAGATGAGCTGAGCAAGAGTCGTTTTGCCAACACCTCCCATGCCAACTATGGAAATGACAAAGGGTTTAGCATCAGTAGCCCCAGTAGCCCCAGCCTTCATCATCATTTCGGTTACTGCCTCCTTGTCTTTCTCTCTGCCATAAATCTGTGCTTCATTCACCAAAGAGGTTGTGGCTGGTCTTTCTTTTATTCGTTTGCTCTTCTTCTCAGCATCCTCAACTAAACGCAGGTCATCTTTTTCTTTCATGATTTTATCTAATCTAGCAGTAATATTTCTGATTCTGGAAATCATTTCAGCGTTGACTTGGAACCACCCAAATTCAGCCTAGCACAACAAGTAGGGATGAATTTTGTACTAGGTGAGCGTGACGGCTCATCCTCTAGCTTGCATCGAAGAGACTGATCAGTGGAAAACTCATCAAGAATGTCGTCGACATCATAAGCCAAGTCTCTGAGCTCACTTACCCATATCTTCACCAACGGGCTAGAGATTTGCTTCTCCTCTGCATCTTCAAGCACTAGATAAATCCTCTTCAACTTAGCTCGCCACTGCTCCAGTTCTTCCACAACATCCTCATCGCTGACATATTTGAACAGGTCACTGGAGACTAACTTGTCAAATAAGGCCTGAAATGAAGTAGAGAGGACAGCACCTCCCACAATAGTGATTACAGATTCCATCACAAAGAAATAAATAATGAGTTTGCAAGTGAGCAAGAGCTGCAGAAGAAAGAAATCAAATAATGGATATTTGCAATCATTCTCTGTTTCAACTTTGGTTTAGATATAGGCCCCACGACAGAACAAAGCTAGAAAAGTAATGGTAACTAATTGTGTCTGCTCTTTACTTGTCTTTAATCATGTGCTACTGTAAGACTAAAGAAGCTCCAATATTAAGAGGCCCTACCAAGATAAATAATGTCTGCCATGGCTCTATGAAGATTAGATAGTGTCTGCCATGCCAATATAATGAGCGACTAATGACCTTGACCAACATCAAAATTACTGTAGAGGTTTAGTCACTGTTTATCCTTAAAATCCTAAATAATTAGCTAAAATGTAGAGAAATCAAAGATGGGTTATTGCTCTTTTTGAACCATTAGAGAGGGAAGAGAGTGGGGGATTTGAACCGTCTCACTGCTGCAAAGATATCAAGCCTTCTACCACTAAGCTAGTGGAAGGCTGACCACCTAGTAAACTATTTCGTTGTCTAAGCAGTTGTAAGGTATCTGTATGACTAATTAAGGCAATTTAATCCGTTCCAATCATATATAGATCATGTTATGAAAAGTTTATCTTAAGCAGTGAGATATTTTTTCTGTTCCAACATAC
>CATIWM010607016.1:0-12070 GCA_949671775.1 Mallotus repandus | reverse complement strand
CAATGCTAAAGAGCCTGCAACATACATGGAAGCATCTTCAAGCAAGGAATGGATGAAGGCTATGGAAGAAGAAATAGATGCCCTAAAACAGAATGAGACTTGGGATCTAGTGCTAAAGCCTAAAGATGTAAAACCCATATCTTGCAAATGGGTTTATAAAATAAAGAGTCCTCCTGATGGATCGATAGAGAGGTACAAGGCTCGTTTGGTGGCTTAGGGATTCTCATAGAAATATGGAATGGACTATGAAGAGACATTCAGTACAGTGGCAAAAATTACAACTGTACGTGTTCTACTAGCCTTAGCTGCTTGTAAGAATTGGAAACTTTGGCAGATGGATGTGAAGAATGCTTTCTTACATGGAGAGCTAGATCGAGAAATATACATGGAGTAGCCATAGGGGTTCGAAAGCAAGACTCACCCAGGATATGTATGCAAGCTCAAGAAGGCACTCTATGGATTGAAGCAGGCACCAAGAGCATTGTACGGGAAGATAGCAGAGTTACTGATTCAAAGTGATTATGCTGAAGATCATGATACAAGGCGCTCAACTACAGGTTATGTGTTCAGTCTTGGATCAAGACTGATTTCTTGGTGCAGCAAAAGGCAACCAACTGTGTCATTATCGAGCACCGAGTCAGAGTATCGAGCATTAGCTGCAGCAGCACAAGAATGTACGTGGTTGATGCAGTTAATGAAGGATCTTCATCAACCTGTTGAGCATGCAGTACAACTACACTGTGATAATCAGTCAGCTATACATTTGACTGAGAATCCAGTGTTCTATGCAAGAACTAAGCATGCGGAGGTGCATTATCACTTTGTACAAGAAAAAGTCCTACGTGGAGAGATCAAGATGAAGTATGTCAGGACTAACGACCAAGTTGCTGACATATTCACTAAAGGACTTAATAGTGGAAAATTCGAAGAATTCAGAAGACAGCTTGGTGTAGTGAGCAAACATATCAATATACAAGACAGAGGAATAAGATATGATGATCAAGATGGACGAGGAGTTCCAAAGATCGAAGACAAGAGAGTTGGTGCTGAGGGGGAGTGTGAAGACTACATCACCAACTCTATAGTCTTCTCTACATCTTTCTAGAAGATTATTATTTTAGTTAACCAACTTATGAGGAGAAGCCAACTTGACTTTGAATTCTTAGTTGCCAAAATCAATTTTACTTTTGTTACTTGCAAGTTGTTTGACAACTTGGCATTAGTTGTCACAAGTTGTTTTCAAGTTAGTTTTGACAACTTATTATGCTTAGTCTTTAAGGAGGTGTAAGTGAGGAGGTGGAAATAGTACCTAACCCTCACCTATAAATACATCCATCCTCATTTATATGGTATGTATGTGTCTCCATAAGACAAAGAGAATGTATAGAAATGAAAACATAGTGATACATGTGAGTAGTGAGTACAATTTTTTATATTGAAAGTTTCCTTATTTATAATAAAAATAAATTTATTATAAATCAAAATCTTCCAAATTTTCTACAAAGTAGGCTATCTTAAGTGCAATGTCGACGTTGTGATGGTGGAACAGGGGCCAATTGGGTTTGGCTGTGTGATAAGAAAATGTGGGTAAAAATTGTAAGTATTTGCTGTTAAGTCTGAAAGTCTAGATTTTTGCAAAAAATAACAAAAATTATCCATTATATATTAAAGTCAATGGTATGATTTATAAGTATTTTGTGCTTAATTTTGGATCACAAGCGTTCCGATCAAATTGGGTGAATTAAAAAAATTTATTTTCAATATGTACCATTCGAACCCAAAATTTTATTTTAAGAAATCCTGGACCTTTCCAATGACAAACAGTAAATGTTCATTTTCCTTATAACTATTAACATCAAAGAATCTCTACATATGTTACAGCCCAAGTCCAAAGGCGGCAACAAGTAGTACAATTATTATTTTAATTCAAGTTGTATACATTTTTCCAAGAATTTATCTCATTGGAGTTTAATTATTTGATGAACAATTAAAAGAATCAATTTCTCCTTTCTTCTAAAAAAAAATACCACAAACTGAAAAAAAAAATAAAAAAAAAATGTAATCTTCCTCAATTTCTAGCTCAATCCCCATGCCTGCAAAACAGCAGAGTGGCATTTAAACATAGAGAACCCAAAAGAATTAAATCACTGCTTTTGTACAGAAAATGCAAGAAAAGGTTGTGCCCTTTTACCTGAATTCGACCGTCTGAAGTCCCGATAACTAACATTTCTTCATTATCATCAAGAGCCATGCAAAGAATCCTAGCACCATCTCTGCCAGTTTGTAGTGTTTCGATCCTGTTCTGCTTTTTCTGATCCCAGATTTCTATGTTTCCTCCTTTAGACCCTAAATAGATTAGCTCTGAGCTTATTGCCATTGCTCTCACTTCCAATGTTGTTGGCACTGAACTAACCTGACCATAATTTGATGCGTTCCAAATCTTAACAGCTGCTCCATCTAAGGCAGAGCTGGCTGCATATATAAGTCCATTTTGAACTTGGAGTGCATGTATAGGATTTGATTTTCCAAGTAATTTTCTTGATCCATGTTGAATTGTGACTAGTGTTCCTGTTGCCAAATCAATTTCCTGAAGAAAACGAAAAAAAAAAAAAGCAGACTTAATTCAGAACTTCAATTTGAAGAAACGATAGCTGGAGAACATACCTGAATGCTATTATCTTGACATCCACAATATAATTTTCCTTGTACAAGAGTTAAGCACTTGACATATTTATTTGGATTCAACAATTTGGATCCTCCATTCCACGAGTGCACCTGACAGGAATCAAAGATCCTTTTAACTTGTAAAGAAAGCAGAATTTTATCAGTAACAGAAAAGATGAATGATTTTATATGATACCTTGACACCAGCACCTTGTGGAATGAAACAGGAAATGCTATTGGCAACCACTAGATTATGAACCTGGTCCTTCATATCATGCATTTGTACACAATGCAGGTCTTCATTGTTAATAGACCAAACCCTTGCAGTTCTATCTGAAGAACCACTATATAGTCTTTCGCCTGATTGTAAAACTACCAAGCTGGTAACTGCCTTTGTGTGTTCTTTAATTTCTCGGATGAGGTGAAGAACGCTACCTCTACCAGTCCAAACCTTCAGAAATTGAGAGTATGTTGTTATTCTAACTTGTAGCATATAGGAATTTGAAAGATTATGAAGCTGGTAGGGGTAAATACCTTTATGGTTCCATCGGAATGGCCAGAAAATATTGTGTTTTTAAAGCAAGCAACTGAAAGTACTTCTCCATTCTCACTGCAATCTGCTTGAGCTAGTTCTTCGTGATTCCACAATTCCTGATGACAAGCACATTCATTTTTCTTTTATTTTCAAGAAGCAATATTAAAAAGCCTAGTCTTCAGGAGCAACAAACTTACAGCACTGGAGTCTCGCCCCTCGGAGAGCACGTTCAGGATTTCAAGTGCCAAGGGAGAGGATTTCTTAAGCTCTCTTAGACCTTTCTTGATATCTTTCATGTAGGAAGTAAGGTCTCGCAGCCCCTCTAGAATTCACAATGTCATGTAAGATTTTCAAGTAAATAATAAGCTTCAATTGTTGCAGGGATTGCTACTTACCAGGGTCGCTTATGAAGCTTTTTAGAGCAAGCAACGAGAGGACTTTGTCTTCTGTGTCTTTCGTAGACTTGAAAATTGTAATGAAGCGTTTGAGCAAGCAAACTCGAGCTGCTCCTCGTATTCCTGTGTCTGGAAGAACACCAAGCATATGTATAAGCCAAGTTGCTGACACAAAGCATGCTGCACGAAAATCTGCATTTCTGCTTTTCAAGCCTTCTGCTAAAGCCTCAAAGACTAAACCAAACTCATGGCTTACTAGAGCAAAAGCCATTTTCCGTTCACAGTCTTCAGCTGCCCTCTCTTCTTCCTGTAGATATCAACAGAAGCAGATAAGAAATTTTATTGATTTAAAGTCGTTTAATAATTGCAAAGAAACTGACCGATATTTCTTCAATTTCTCCTGACTGGTTGCCACGCTGATCCATGCGCATTAGATTTCTGTAACTCTTGCTAAGTCCGGCACGTTTCAGAAGAAGAGCTCTAGTAAGAGACTTTCCAGAGGCAGTGAACCTTCCTTGCAATAATATAATTGTATCTGCAGCTGCTATTTGAGCAGCAGGAAAATCAGATTTTCTGAGGCATGAAATGAGCACATCTATTGCCTCTTCTCTGTATACGCTCATCTTTCTTGGCTCAGCCTGCCAAATAGTCATTTAATGCAAGAAACGATCATGTGACTTGATATGTTCATGTTTCATAAGGTTCAACAGATGTCAAAGAAATAGACAGCATACCAGAAGATCAAGTTGGAGCAAGAGACCAGCCACAACAGGACATTGATCTTGAAGAGCTGTCTGCAAATAGTTAAGAAGGCTGTGCATCGTACTAAAAGGACCTTCATCCTTAATAATGTGAAGAACTTGCTCATTGAATGTCCTCCTAAGGAGATATTAAAGACTTAATTTTACTCTCACAGGCACACATCATGAGCACTAATTGCAAAAAGTTATAGATTAGAGGCTTACACTTGAGATTGAATTACCTGTTTAATTTGACTAGCTCAAACAAGAAGCGAACTATCTCGAATCGTTCTCCATCGCTTGCACTCATGAAGCTATCCAAAACTGGAGCCAGTTCAGCTTTATCGGCTATCATGTTTCTACATTTCCCATATTCCTGCATACATCTTGATAAGATCCCAACAGCTGCTATCCTTTCCTCTACCCACTCAGCTTCCAAACATCCAACTATACTTTCAATCACTTTAGTTGAAACAATGGCATTAGCAATTGAAGAAACGATACTCTCTTCACTACTACCAAGGATTTGTCCAAGCAGGAGAACAGCAGCTGTTTTGGGCTTCATGCACATCTTAAGCATATCATCATCTTTCTTCGTAATGACTGTTAAAAGAGATTCCACCATGTCCATCTCTAGCAATCTCATTGTAGAGGGTGTTAGCAGATATATCAATACAACAGCCTCCAATGAACCCTTCTTGAAAAGAGCCACAATGCATTCCACATCAGATTCTACTCTTTTAAGAGTCTGGACCACACTTTTTTCTCTTGACCCCAATTCAGACAGAAGAAAAACAGTTGCTCTCAACACTTGTGGATCGACAGAATTGAAAAGGATCTCCACAAATCCATTAATAACTGGGGGTTTTGAGAGCATACTTTGGATATCAAGGTCCATGTTAGCATCTTGCCAGAATTGCTCTATTTGAAGGACAGCCATTTCAGACTCATTCAAAATTTCTGACATGCAAAGATTGGTAATAGCCTGTCGCAGCTCACTCATTGTACTATCAATGGAAGCTTGGCTAATGACACTATTAGGAGAAAAATTCGGAGCTCTTCCTGTTGACTTGAAACTTGATTCTGTTTTCTGCAGTTGAGTTTCGGACTGATATGAGACGAATTCAGGATTCAGCTCTTTCCAACTTGCAACAAGCCTTTTGAGAACATAATTTGTCTTAGGCAGTTGAGTGCTATGCAATTCCTGTCGCGTAATGGGGCATGTTGAGTTTCCTCTTTCAATCCATTCTTGAATTGCCCTTCGCTCATACGTCTGTCCGGTCTCCAGAGTCACAGGATCATCAAACAAATGGCTTGTTATGGGACAGACAAAGTCCTTAGGAGGTGTATGCTTTCCTGCACCTGGAGGATTATCTTTATCTCCCATTATATGATCTGTAGAACTAATGCTGACATAAAGAGCACGAATGAGAAAATTACAGGGGACAAGGTAAAGTTAATGGGGTTACTTTCAAGAAACATACCAACTGAAATCTGCAATATTTAGCTGTTTTTGTTTTTGGATTTGGCTTTGGCTTGGCTCAAACAATGCCAATTTTTTATTCTTTATCTACAAGACAACAGCAGAACATTTACAGCTGAAATAAACTGCATTGTTAAATCAGTCAAGAATCGACAGCTATTTTCTTGTTTGCAACGATTATTACCTCAAGTTCGGCTTCAGAATCTGAAGAGGAAGTAAGCATATTATCATCAAAAGAAGACTCCAATTCAGAATCAGAAACTAAAGTTGGCGAAGTTGTCAATGTCCTATGGTTTTGAATTTTTAGAGTTTTTGCAGACACCCTTCGAGGATGCGATGTTGGAGAGGACTTAGATCTTCTGCTACTGCTGCCACTGAAAGTAAAGAATTCATCTGATCGTTCACCATCAGCCCATATTGGCTGCGAGAAAAAAGGAAAAAAAAGAAAGAGAAGATACAGTGTCAGAGGCTAGAATACAGGACTAAGCTTGGACTAGTCAAACAAAGACTTTTTTTATGAAAGAAAAACAAACAAGTTTTGCGAGAAACATGCTAGTTAATTACTCTATCCAATCATTTTGTAGTGAAGACTTTAGAGAAGAGGACACGAAATATGCAAGCTATTGTAATGAATTTTCTCTGCAAGATGGAGCTTGAATAGTTCAAAGACATAGAGATGCATTCTGGAAATTGGTCTAATAATTGTTTCAAAAGGTAGTCCAATCAGTGCAAAATATTATTTTTTTAATTGACCTTTTAATGACGTTAACAAATATACATATGTAAGAATCTGAATGAAATGACTATTCCTAGCCATATACATTTCAATCATTGATGTTTTGATAAGTAAAATTTAAGAAACTTATCCAACCTGTCCAACTTGTCAAATAATCCAAATGGGGTTTTAGGCAGACCTACTCAAACAGCTGATGTAATATTTAAAATACCATATTAATTAAATCCTTTAGTTGTCTTGTCTTGTTGACACATTCAAAGCAAAATTCCATTTGGTGAATTTAACTAATATAAAATTAATCTACTAAAGAAAGGTTGCTTATGTATGCATACATGAAATAAGAAAGGAATTCTGCTGGGAATGTAAAGCAGACACAACCAGAAGAAAAGAAAAGATCTTGGATTTAAAAAGGGGATAAAATTTTGATAGCTCCATGAAATTATGCCAATTAAAGGAATTTTTCAATATGACCCATAACATATTGTTACTCAAACTTTAGGAACAACTATACAATGTGGGCAGAAAATGAAAAAATTTACAAGTTGAACACCAATTCATGAAGTAGAAGTAAATGAAAATTGCAAAAAGATTGAATTTTTATGAAATCTTAATAATGAAAAGAATGAAAAAATTAAAGGTGTAAAATTCGAGAATTCATTATTACATTATACCGTCCATTCTCGAATCCGAGTCCCTCTGTTTTGATCCTTTTATCATCGCTGCCACCCAGTTTATCAGCTTTTCCCTTTAAGATTAACGATGGTGGTGTAATTGCTATATTTTCATCGCTATTCTTTAAAATCTCCATAAAATATTGAGCAAAAACTCTGCAATTCTCATCAATAACACCTTCATAACTACTTTCCAACTCCTTCAATTCTAAAGCTTGCCCTCCAGTCATTTTCGACAACAATTTCGAGCTAGGAAGAACAACAGATACATCACACAGAGAATTTTCATCGCTATCGTAGCCCATGTTCGTTGAAAAAGAAGATGAAATTCTTGATCTTTGCTCATTAAACCATTCAAGAACTGGTAAAAGATGCACTAAAAACAGGTCCTGGAAAATGACAGGAGCTATGTCGGACCGCGCTAATAAAGGGTCTAAATAGAATATGTTAAGAAGACTAATGGAGGCATTAGTGTGTTGTTGGGTAAGTGTGGAAATAAGGGAGAGAAGGAGCGAAGATAATGGGGTTTCAGGGTACGAAACAAGGAGCCTTTCCGCGAGGCGAAGCGAGGAGGATCGAGTGGAAGGATTTGTGGCTGAAATGGCCTTGTCAAGAGTTTGTAAGGCAAGATTTAAGGGTTTAAGAGAGGTGGTTTTTTTGGTTTTATTGCGGAGAGTGGTGAAAAGATGGTGGCGGAAGTCCGGTTGTGAGATAGCTTCAGAGAGAAAAGTGCAGGTTTGGTGGAGAATTTGGGATGCTGAAACGGCAGCAGCCGCAGTGGTTGTCATGGTGGAGAAGGGATTCAGCAGGTTTGAATTTGGAGTAAGGAAGCAAAGTAGAAAAATAACGGAAAAACTTAATTTTTATTTTTATTTTTATTTTTCAGTTGCTGGCGCGAAAAGGATAGATAGGTCGGCCGTTGTAAATCTTGAGTGACCAATTTAGCCTCAGTCTTAATCACTAACATTGATCGCTCTTCCATCATAAGCATGAGATATGCAAAGGTGGTATTCGTAATCTTTCTTAGCTTTTAATTTTTGGTGCAAAGGGCAGACTTGCCGCCCTCGCCGGCCTTGATTCTCTCCGGCTAAAACCAGCGCACATTTCCTCCAATTATATATGATATTTGCTCCTTCCATTTGTCAGCAAACGCAATTCTTTTTAATTACAAGAACTCTAATTAACTTTCCAACGCGCTTCTTCACAGTTTTAATATGATTTTTTTTTACCAAAGTTTTAATATGATTTCAGTGTCAATAAGCTAAATTTATTAATATTATAGTAGCATTGATTTTATTTATTTTAATTTTAAATTATCGACAGTTCAATCCTGATAAAATTATACGAATAATAAATTTTTTTTAACAACTTATTCAATGTGGATATAGATTTGATGCCTCGAATTTAGAAACACCACCGGTACCAACAATTATTGATATGCTATAAACTAACATCAAAACTGCATGATTAAGCAAACAATAAAGCGATGAATCTAACTAAAGCATAAACAGAATTTTGAGCAGCCAAAGAAGCAAAGACATCAGCTTCATTTGAAACAGCAGAACCTCCACCTGCTAAATCAGACAATGCCCTGATAGCAATGAAAGGTTTCTTCTGCTGATGACAGATCAAGGCAATTGCTGCACTCTCCATGTCAACTGGAGTTGCATTGAATTTAGAGTTCAGGAATTCGCGATAAGCACTGTTGTCGATGAAAACATTAGCACTAACCCCATTTTTCACTCTCACTGCTACAGGTGTTCTTGGTAAGCAAGTTGAATTCACACATCCTTGTAACTTCAGTCCCTACATTGCGAAGACAAAATTTTTTTTCTTAGAGTCAATGAGCTTGGTAGACTTAGAGTCAATGAGCTTGTTAGAAAATAAAGCAGTGTGAAGAAAGGTAGGAGATGAAGAACCTGAACGTTCTTTGCAATTTTGAAGTAATGTTTATCAACAGGAACCCAAAAGGCATGCGCTCTAACTTCAGGAGTTCCATTTACAGGAAAGATCTCTTCAGGCTGGTACCAGACTCTGTTTAAAAGATTTTCTACCGATTTTTTGCCATTTTTTGCAGCAGTCTTGTTATTGTAATATGAAAATTCAAGAAAGCCTATTTTCCTGGTGTAGTCTCCATTAGATTCTAAAGAGAGTTGATCATCAACACCATCTCCATACCTCTGATCATTGGTCATTAAAAAAAAAAGTGTCAGAAGCTAATTACAATTTATGGAGCACAGAAATGGAAATGAAAAACAGAAAACATGCAACCGGATACGGTCAAATTTTTTTTTAAAAAAAATAGGAAACAAAAATGTGGGTGAAATATGTAAATATTAAAAGTATGGGGTAATATAAATAAATATTAAAAATATATAAATATATATAGATATAAATTTTATATATAAATATTGAAAATTTCATTTATTCTATCAATTAATAGTATAATTATCGAAATTATTCTGTTTAGTTAAGAAAAAAAAAATTAAATTTATCTCTTTTTTATTTAGAAAAATACTAATTAAATATATTTTTCAAATAGGAAACGTGTTTCCTAATTTTTTATATTTGTATTCCTGAAGTTTTTAATATAAAAACATTTTCAAAACACGAAAATACTACCAAGTTTCCACACATCATAGATTATAATCAATAAATGGAGAGTTTCTTATCCTTTCTACAGCAGAAATTTTATGTGTTTTACCTGCCAATTCCAAAGACCAGTGTGAGCCCAGTATTGAGGGATAGTCACATCGCCAATTTGAAGTGAAGGATTTGCATTTCCTGCAATTCCATAGTGCACAACACCATTCACCTTGAATAGACTTAGCAGTAATTGTGTGGTTACACCTGCATTTAGCTATTTGAATAAGAATATTAGAAATAAATAAATAAATAAAAAGAAGAAGCAAAAGTGTAAAACAAGAAAGTAGTAGAATAAAAAAAAGTACGATTTCAAATTTGACTTTGAATCTTATGAATACTGAGAGAAATTTACGTTTCTTGCCTAGTTCATCCACCTAAAATTCTAGAATAGTTAGAGTTAATGCAACTTGAGAGCATAAAATGGATAAATAAATAAATAACATACCATACTTAATCCAGTCATGACAATTATAACCTTTGCATTTTCCACCTTCCCTATCCTAAATCTTCTCCCTGCGTGCAACCAAAAAAAAAAGTAAAAAAAAAGGGTATAGATTTGCCTATATTCCTTTAATTTGTATAATTGGGGCAATAACACCGGGCTATTTGCCATTTTATGATAAAATTTGAAATAAATTTTTAATTTGTGGTTGTTTTCAAGATAATACATTTTTTGCAGTGTTTTCGAAAGATTTTATCATTTTATGGTAACTTTTACTTAGGTGATGGGTGTTGAAAGCAGGACTGATCATTCTGTCAATTCAAATGGCGAAATTGTCTAATGTTTTTTTTTATTTTAATAAAGGCTTTCCACCACTTCAAGTTTGATTTTTTTTTAGTTGAAATGGCCATTCCCCGCTTCAAGTTGCGAAAATGGCCTAATTTTTTTTATTTTTAATTTTAATATTATTATAATTATGATTAATTAATTATAATAATATTAATAATAATATCATAATTATAATAACATGATGATTTTTTAATTTTTATATTATTATGATTATTTTAATTTAATATATATATATATTTATTATTATTATTAAAAAATTAATTAAGTGGAGTTATTCTCTACATTATGCATAGACATAATAAATGCTCACTTATTGATTCATGCAAATATATATATATATATATATATATAATTTAATATTTATGTTTGGTTTTTATTTCTTTTTTTGTTTTTAATTTCAAAATAATTTTTTAATAATTTTTTTATATAATGCCACATATTTTTTTCCAGGTAAATTTATGTTAAATGATTTTTTGTATAATATTAATAATAATATCCTTTATGCATGAATTTGTCGGTAGGTTTTTTAATTTTTAATTTTAATATTGTTATGATTATTTTAATTTAATATATTATTATTATTATTATTATTATTGCATGAGTGTTGTGTGTGTTGGTGGCCTTTATAATTATTGTTATTTTTATAAAAAAAATCATTTAACATAAATTTTCATGGAAAAAAAATATATGTTGCATTATATGCAACAATTATTAAAAAATTAAAAAAAAAACCAAATTAAATGTCTGTACCCATCACAAATAATTTGTACCAATCATGGGAGCTTAGTCATTCCGCCTTTCATATTGGCGGAATGAGCTCATCCTTCAATTGCTGTCTTGTCTTGGTAGGTAGGCTGCATTCCACCATTCATGTTGGCAGAATGCGTTTACATTTTTTTTTCATTTTGCCTTTTCAATTGGCGGAAGGAGTAGGCTGACTTTTGTTTTTATCCAATTCCGTTGTCTGAAATAGTGAAAATGTTTTTTTTTAAGAAAAAAAAATCACCATAAACAGAAAAATACTTTTACAACCACCATAAATTGGGAAAAAATTTCAAATTTTTGCATAAAATGGCAAATAGCCCCAATAACACCCTTCTTGAAAGATTAATGCTTTGGGCTATATGCCAATCTTCTAGGCAAAATGAGCGGCACAGTGCCTGAGCAGGAGAAAATTCTCATTTGATACATTTCAATTACATAGCCAGCATTTAAAGTAACAAGCTTAAATCCACAAATTAGTTTCATTTTCTCCTTCTGAAAAAAATAGCAAAAAGCCTTACCTGAAAAGTCCAAGTAGGGAAGCTGAGCATGAGCCGCAAAGCTTGGAGATTGAAGAAGAGGATTCATCTCAAAGGCATTTGGCACTACAATACCTAAATATGGACCTTCTTCATTCACTCTATCAAT
>CATIWM010606958.1:0-10741 GCA_949671775.1 Mallotus repandus | reverse complement strand
AAGGTATTAAAAGGATCAGAACTAAATTACTCCAAAATAGAGAAATTGGCCTATGCCCTATTGATGGTTGTGAGGAAATTCAGGGTTTACCTTTTGGGTCATCAGGGGATAGTCCAGACTGACACCCCACTCAGGCACACTCTGTAAAGACCCTCCATTGAAGGAAGAAGCAAGCCATTAAAGCTCAAAGTCTGGCAGACTTTATCGTTGAATGTTGTTTTAATGAGAAGGAAACAACCAAAGATGAAAGTGGAAAGAAAATGGTTGAAACATCCACTGATCTAGGTACTCCATCTCAGTGTACTTATAAATGGAATATGTATGTCGATGGATCTTGCAGCTCACTAGGAGGAGGGGCTGGAGTTGTCTTAAAAGGCCCTTAAGGGTTTATGGTAGAATTTGCACTAAAATTCTCCTTCCCAACTTCCAACAATGTCTCCGAATATGAAGCAAAGATAATAGGGCTCCTCCTAGCTAAAGCTATAGGAGTGTCAGATCTGAAGGTTCACACCGATTCTCAATTGGTGGTGAATCAAGTTGATGGAACATTTGAAGCCAAAGATGAAACCATGAATGCTTATCTCCAGAAGGTCAAAGAAATTTTGAGGACGTATAAAAAATGAAAAATACCTGTCTGTATTGTCAGAATACCCAGAGGGAAGAACTGTCAGGCAGACTCCTCAGCAAAATGGCTACCTCCCAGATAGAATTTTTACCCCCATAAGTAAGAGCAAAAATCATCAACACGCCAAGCATAGGCCATTATTGTGAAGTATTCCCTTGCAACACTGAAACTTGCTGGGTGGATCCGATTGTAAAATATTTAAAGACAGGGGAACTCCCTCCTGACAGAAATGAAGCTTCATCATGCTAGAGGGAAAGCTATACAAGAGGGGATTCCATATGTCATTGCTACGATGCTTGACACCCACGAAAGCAGACTATGCTGTGAAAGATGTCCATGAAGGGGCTTATGGTACACACACAGGTGGGTGATCCTTATCAAATGTGTTAGCCAGACAAGGGTATTTTTAGCCCACAATGAAGAGAGACGCAACTGATCTTGTCAAAAGTTGTGATGCCTGCCAGTAGTTCGCCAACCTTATTCACGTACCTCCCAATGAGATAAGTGCCATTCCAGTCCCATGGCCTTTCGCCCAATAGGGAGTAGACATCTTGGGTCCTTTTCTAGTAGCAACTGGCTAAAAATGATTTATGATTTTGATAGTGGATGATTTCATCTAGTGGGTTGAAGCTGAAGCACTAACCACTATTACTGCCCAAAAAGCCATAAATTTCCTATGGAAGGAGGTTGTCTGCCACTTTGATGTCCCTAAAATTTTAATCTCTGATAATGGAAAGCAGTTTGATTATGAGAAGTTCAAAGAGTTCACCTCCAGTTTAAAAATCGATCATCGGTTTAGCTCTATCTCACACCCCCAGACGAGCGGCCTAGTAAAAGTTTATAACAGAGTCATATTGCAAGATTTAAAAAAGAAGTTAGAAGGAGCCAAGACCAATTGGGTTGAAGAATTGCCTAATGTGCTTTGGTTATTTAGGACAATGCCCATTATTCTACAGGGGGAGATACCTTTTGCCCTCACCTTCGGGACATAAGCTACAATACCTGTGGAAATAGGAATGCCATCTGCAAGGGTACAATGTTGTAACTTAACTTGAAATGGTGAAGAAATTCGAGTGAAATTAGACTTGCTTGAAGGACTCAGGGAAGAGGCCTTGATAAGAATAGCTGCCCAACAAAGGAAGGCTGCCCAATACTTCAACTCCAAAGTCAGAACCAGATCTTTACAAACAGAAGATTGGGTACTCTAAAACCTAAGTGCCACCAGCAAAAGAGAGGGGAAGGGCAAACTCTCTCCAAACTGGGACGGTCCCTTCCACATTGTGGGGATTCTTAAAGCAGGGACTCATTACCTAGCCAACTCAGAGGGGAATTGCCTCCCCCACGCCTGGAATGTAAAACACATGAAGGTTTACTATCAGTAAATAGATCGGCTCCTAGGCCTCTTTTTGTAAACAAAATAGTCATTAGGCCTCCTTTTGTAAAAGTTCACTAGACATCATGCTTAGCGCTCGATAGCAGCAAGCTCGCTACCTAAATTATGTATTTTGGTATGGGAACTTCCCTTTTCCCAATGAAGGATGTTTATCTTGATATCAAAATTTATGTTCGCCATAGAATAATAATCGAGAAAAACTATTCAAGTGATACCAGGCCTCGCCCAAGTGACCAAAGGTCAATATAAGCCAAACTGGGCAAAAATACTCTTATAAAAAGAGTCATTAAAACAAAATAGAATTCATTCTATATCAAACAAATATATTATCTCTGGAAAAGAGAGACAATTATGCCACCCTCATGCATAATGTTGTTCACAAAATATAGCCATAAACCAAATCCCATGCGGAAGAGTCAAGGCATTTACATTCTAACGCAAAGCATCCCCATATATTGGGATAAAGTAAGTCATAAACATCTCACTTAAAAATACATAAATATTACTTCAAAAGAAATTTAATATAAGGAAGTGAATACAAAAACATTGTTATATTATAAATATATGAAAAGCCAAGATCATGCATCCTTCAAGCCACCGACCTCCACAGTTGGAGTAGAAAGATCAATAGCAGAATTGCTGGTCATCGAGGCATTCTCCCTAGTAATCTCTTGGGTCCTAGCTGGACCCTCTCCTCTGTGAAGAATGGCATCAGCATCTTAACACTCCATGTCCATTCCCTCCAATGAAATCTATTCTACTCCTGGCGCGCTATCCTCATCACCCCCTACAACTTCAAAAGGGGAGAAGTCCGCATCAGGAAAGTGAGCCCCAGCCTTGTCCAAGAAGTCAAACCAGCCCCTTGAATTGAAGCTCGAGGCGTAAGAAGTAACTTGGTCTTTTAAATCATCTAACTGCTAAAAATCCTCTATATCCTTGTTAATGGCAGCCTTTTTTCAGCCTCCTGCCGGGATAGTTCCCCTTTGAGCCTATCAACCTCTTCTTTCAGTGAGACCTCCATGCCCTTCCAGCGAAGCTGTTCGTTTGCTATCTTGGCACCTACGACCTCTAACTCCTTAAGTTGGATAAACATCTTTTCATACTTGTCCTTGAAATCATTCATATCGTCTTTCAACCTCGAGCTCTCTTGACGGACTCTATTACTATCCGCAGCAAATAGTTGAGCCTGCAGGTCATGTTCATACAATAGCCCACACAGCTAAAAAAAAAGGAGGACAAGAAAGACAGAAGATCAAGACGAGAATAACTCGTTAAGCCGAGAGATAAAATATGTAGAAGAGAGAACACATACAATCATCAAGAGAAAAAATAGAGACGAGAAAACATCTTACAAATTGAGTCGTGTCCACCGCCTGCATCCTCAAGTAAGAGGGGGCCCTATCATAGAAAGCTGTGTGCGCTGAAGAACCTGCATACAGGTTCCAAAATAAACTACGAACAACACCATCTTGCATAGAGAAACCGATGCTTAGGAACCCGTTGATGATGGAAGCAGCCACTCGTTGCACTGGAGTCTCAGGTGTATCTCCCCCTTAGTATCATCAGATAGATTAAACTCGATATCACCCTCTCTTAGAAGAATCATATCTCCCTGGGCTAGCTTTTCAACCAACGCCTTGTGAGTCAGCCTAGTTGGGCGCTTGGACCTGTGAGAAGGGGGCTCATCCTCACTATCTGAATCTGAAGATAGGGTCAGGTCTGTCATCTTAGGGGGATCTCTCTCTCTCTCTCTCTTCTTCCCCTTTAATTTTCCAAAAGGAGGAAGACTTCTCCTTTTCATTTATTTTCCCGCCTCAGAGGAAGGTTCCTGTATCTTCACAGAGGCAGCCATCCCTCTTATCATTATTCTAGACCAGGAGACATTCCTCCCCTCACCAGAAGTAGCATGATCAGAGGCCCTCTCAAAGGCTCCTTTGGATGATTTTGTTTCATGTTGGCTCGTCAATCTCGCCTTGCGAAAAATGTCACTGGTTGAAACATCAAACTTCAAAGGTCTGTTGAAACTCATGTTATCCAGAAAAACTGTAAAAGATTTCAAGCCAGCATTATCGAACCAAAATAAATACATAAAGTTAACGCTTACACATTAAAATAACCTTGCCAACTACCCATCAAAATCATCTAAAGAGGCCCCACTTATTATATTTCAGATTTTAAAGCATTTCTTATGCTTCAGGATCTTTTGAACATTAGACATTTCTTCTTTGTTTAGCAAGGGTAGTTCTTTTGCTTTCTTAGGCACATCTGCCCATTCCATGTTGAAACCTTGCTTTGATCTAGAACTCCCCTCGTTCCATCTAGCCACTAGAAGTTTATTCCTCCAAGCTTTATCTATATCGGGCATGTCCCTAAAAATCACTAACCCTAGTCTACTGACCAAAGTGAAAAATCCACTGTGTGCCTTCTTATGTTCAAAGAAAACCCAAAAAAATTTCATAGAAGGACGAATAATTAAGCCCTAACAGAGCTTAAAAACAACATTGATCAACATAATGCCATGGGGAGTTATGAACCCTGGACATTTCTCGTAAAACCTAAACACCTAAACATAAAAATTAGAAGGGGGTAAATCTAAGCCACACTCTACCTGCTTCACAAAAAATACCATGTCTTTTTCATCCCTTTGAACCCTCACTAAACCCTGTTTCCCTTTTGGAACTACCAACCTTTCATTTTTCTCGGGAACCCTAATGGAAATTGCCTTTTATCAAAACTCTTATCTCCTAATGCCCTTAGAAGGTGATACTGATCAACGTTAGAAGTAAATTTGGATAAATCACTGTACTCACTCATTTTGAAGAAAATATAAAATAGAGAAGAAAAAGAAATGTACCTTGCAACAGAGAGATAAACATAATAAGAATGCAAAGAGGAGAGAATAAACAAATAGTGATGATGATTTGGAGGAAAAAATGAGGGAAACATAACTTTTAAAGAGAAATGCTTCTTCTTCCTTGACGCAACCAGAAAAGATAAAGAAAAAGAAAGAAAAGAGGACAAGAGCAAATATATAGAGGAGAAAAGAAGATATAACAGTTGAACAATGAAGCACTTCTGAACGGTTATCAGAGGCCCTTGCATCTTTTCAAGTGGCCCCAGCCGTAGCTCTCCCCAACTAAGGGGAGATTCAAATTTTGAAAATCGCCATTATAATAAGATGAGGGAACCGCCACAATATAATAAATCCGCCGACCCATGGGGAAACATGTGGAACTACCCCGCAACTGCCAACAAAAGAAATCATTACATAATATAAATATTCCTCCATGACTAAATTTCCCCTGTAACTTTCTTTCCTAACTGTTGCATCCCTCCACTCAGGACTAAGGGGGGATAACTGATGATGCATCGTAAATCTCCGTCCAATCCATAAAAGACACGTGGAACGTGGTAGTCTCATACTTGACATATAGGCTACTTTGACTATTGACCGCCAAGTAGGATGCCACTCTCGTTTAAGAGACCCATCACAGGGATGCACCGTTACCCAGGCTCATCTCCTCTTTGAACCCCTCACACAGGGAGAGGAAATTCCCCTTGTCTATCTCTCCTCCCAGCGGAGTTCCGTACTTGCACGTCCATCATATTAAATGCCACCCATGCTTTTAGCTGATATCTCTATTAGTCACATCCACTTTCAGCTGCCCAATTGTCCTAGCCGCTCAAGTACCTAATTTTACTGATACCAACTCCTCTCATGAGAGACTTGTAGCCAACCGTCTCATGACCCCTGTCCCCACCCACTCAACCACCCTCACATGACCTGCTCACTGTACAGACCACCACACCGATGCATGAAAGGGGTAGTAAACCATGCACAAGAGGTATCTTTGAACATTCTTCTTCTCTAAAAGATTAACCAACGTAGAGCATCTCTCTAACTTTACTATCGGAGGGGCTTTGGGTAAACCAAGCCCTCCCTTATCTTAGCTTGTTGTGTGTTGTAGAGTCCAACTTTGACTGATTCAACGATGTTGCTGAGACTTAGAGGTACAAGAACTATCACTTTTGATTTCTTATGCTCTTACTTGCTGCACATTTGTTCCCATGCAAGGATAGCTATTTATAGTCAATGTCCACCTTACTCACTAGAAGAAAATAATTGCTTTAGACAGCTTAGCCAACTCACCTTTGCTGGACAACTTATCTTTGTCAGACAGCTTGCCAACTTTAGACAATTGTGTTTGGACAAGTTGTCGATCTTACTAAAGAAAATAATTGCCGATAACTTGGACAAGTATTTTGGGCTTTTTAATATTGGTAATGATTTTTAACATACCACATCTATAGTACCACATCTCTGTTATGCTTAACAATACATGTGTGGATTGCCTGTGGGAGTAAGAACTCACTATGTAGAAATTGTACTTATGTCAAAATTTCCTTCTTGGTGTGTTTTAAAAATGAAAGAAGATAAACTGCACCAAGTCAATAACCATATGATTAATTGTATGTCTGTCATACTATTTTGTAATTATGTAAGAGTTGCAGTGGGAGTGGAAATAGAAGATGGTGGAAATGATGGGAATCAAACTAGAGGAGACCCTGTTGGAGATGGGGTAGTGGCAATGGGTGGTGGCGTTGTAGGAGTGATTGATGGCGGTGATTATGGGTGATTATGAAGGAGAAGAAGAAGAAGTAATACTACTTGTGGGTGGAGAAGAGGATGAAGATGATGATACTGAAGGTGTTCCAATAAAATAAGATTTTAATGACCAAATAGTTCCCTTTTGATATTTTTTACAATGATTTCAAAAACTATGTTATTGGAGACTTGGCAAAAAAGTGGATGAAGAAGAAGAAAAGAGTGACGATGGAGAAGATGCTGGGGAATTTCCAGGTAAGGTTTGCAATTTTTTTTTTGCGAAGGAGGAAGATGGGATGACACCTTTTCAGAAACTATGTTTTTTTTAGTTATTATTATTATTTTTTTAACAAAATGAAATTTAGATTTCATCCAAAGCATAAGCTAAAAATATATAGGGAAGTATCGCCAAAGTTAGATGATTATCTAGTCCATGAGACTTGTACTTAGTTATTAATATTTTTAAAAAATTATTTAATTATAAAAAATACTAATAAAAATTTGTTCATCTTATTGTGGGCATAGCACATTAAAATTACAGATTTTTAACTACAGTAAACCTTTAAAAAAAATCCTCTCTTTTAAAGCACTCAAAAACCTACAGGGAGAGTTCCATTTAAAGTTGTTCTCAGAAAGGACCTGGAACTCATCAATCTCTTGCCCCAGTTTAATGTGATCTCAAATTGTAAAGCCTTTTGGAAGACTCTAAAATTCCTCCGTAAAGTTCACCTGTGTGACAATCTAATAAGGCCACCAAGAGAAGTACTTCATATGCTTTGATTCAATCAAAGATGGATTTATTCCCTAAAAAAAAAAAATCAAAGATGGATTTATTCCCTAAAAAAAAAATCAAAGATGGATTTATTAAATGCACTCTAAAATAAAATTATACAGTAATTGCATTACAACATATTTTAGTTCACATACAAAACACATTCTATGCGCATTTTTTTTTATTTTTGATGGTACTTTAGGCACCTTGACGATTCACAAGTCTCATAATGTATACATGAAACCACACCCAAACTTTATTCCACACATCATTTAGAATATTGAAGTATAAATTCCTCCATCTTCTGTTAAACACCAAAGGACCAATTACTGCCCAGAAGCCTATCACAAATCCAGGTGCAATGCTCAAATAAAAGTAGAACCAATCAACTCCTCCATCATCTCCATTTACATTGTCATCTGTACTTCCTTTCTCAATGCCTGAATTTCCATCATCCATACTGTAATTCTGAGTGAGTGGAAGCCCGCAAAGGTTGTTGCCGCTGAAACTTGATGGATCGAAACTTTGTAGTTGGGTGCTCGAAGGGATCATTCCTGATAACTTCTTGTTGGACAAGCTCAAATCAGACAAAAATGTCAAGTTTGACATGCTTGGGAGAATTTCACCAGACAATTGGTTTTGAGAAAAGTCAAGAAATTATAGCTCCTTCATAGCACCTATATTCTCTGGAATTTTTCCACTCAAAAGATTGCGAGATAGATTCAAAGATTGCAACCCTCCAAGACTTGTAATTTCTTCAGGAATCTCTCCAGATAATTTGTTATTTGGGAGCTCTAGAATTCTAACGAAATTGAGATTTGTGTTGTATTCAGTCATTCTTCCACTTCTCACAATTGAAGAACTCACGAAGTATGTGATAGAACCAACACCATAAACAACACTGCCGAATTCAGTACCATCAGTTCCAGCGAACATTGCTGTCAAGTTGTTAATGCACCTAGGTATGGTACCATTCAGATTGTTGTCATAAAAATCCAAGATATGTAATCTATAAATGCGACAGAGCTTTTCAGGCATTTTCCCATTAAACTTATTTCCACGCAGACTGAGAATATAAATACAATCAAGTCGTACTCCCATCCAAGATGGAATTTCACCCGTCAATTCATTTTTGCTCAAGTCAAGTGTTCTTATATAAGCATAATCTGCAAGTGAAAATGGTAATTCACCAGAGAGATTGTTGTGGTGGAGGTCCAATGCCCTAAGCTGATTCAGAGTTCCAATGGATGTAGGAATATTGCCGCTGAAATTATTGTTGCTTAATCTCATGGCAAGTAAAGATCTCAAATTCATCCAACAATCTGGTATCTCTCCCGAAAAATGATTTTCTCCAAGGTTAAGAACTTGCATAATCCTGGATTCATTCTCCCTATCACATAGAAAGCTAGATATTGACCCTGAAACTGAGTTATTCGAAAGATCTAGCCCGCGCGGATGGGAAGAGACATATGGCAGAGAACCCTCAAAATGATTTGAATTCAAGTCAATCCATGAGCCGTAATGAGAAACGTCAATGGATAAATATGAAATCTTTCCACTAATTTTATTATGAGATAAGTTAAATTGATGGACTCTGGAAGAAAAACTATGAAACCACACGGGAAGGGAGCCCGAAATGCCAGAGTTAGACAAGTCAAGAAATGCCAAAAATTTGAGGGAATGAATCTTGGTGGGGGACTGAGGAACAACTTGCCAAGATCCCAAAGAAATTGTTGAAACATTTTGAAAAGCAGGAACCCAATCAGAACTAACTTTCAAAATTAGCCTGTTACCAGATGCCTGAAGGGTATTCAAATTTGTCAGGTTTGCAAAGTGAACTTTGAAAATTTCTCCCTCCAACGCATTATTGGAAATATCTACCTCTTTTAACTTTGCAAGCATCCCGAAACCTACTGGGAGACTCCCATTGAGTTTGTTGTCCCCAGGATATAGCTTTATGAAGGAATTCAGTGCTCCCAAATTTTCTAGAATTGGACCAGAAATCAAATTAGCACTAAGTTCTAGGTAGGCCAGATTCTTAAATTTCAGTGAACGGTGAGACAAATGACCTGAGAGTTTGTTATAACGCAAGACCAATGACCCAAGTTTGTCAGAAACACATTCTGATAGAACTTCAAGGACGTCATTTATCTCTTGGTTCAGTTTGTTGTTTGATAGATCAAGGGACCGCAAATTGCAAAGATTTTTGAACCGTATTGGGATTGCTCCCTCAAGATTGTTGTATGACAAGTCAATGCTGCTGAGAGAAGCCAAATTGCCAATGGCAGTTGGAATTCCTCCTTCAAGATTGTTACCTGCCAGGCCAAGGTTTCCAAGGAAAGTCAAATCTCCAATGGCACTTGGAATTTCTCCTTTAAGGCTGTTACCTGCCAGGTTAAGGCTTTTGAGGAAAGTAATATTTCCAATTGTAGTTGGAATTCCTCCTTCAAGGCTGTTACTTGCCAGGGTAAGGTAATATGACAAGCTATGGCTAATGAGGGAAGTCAGATTTCCAATGGAACTTAGAATTCTACCTTGTAATATATAATTAAACCTAAGGGTCTGTTTGGCTAAACTGTTGCTGATAGCTGTTAGCTGGTAACTGTTAGCTGATCAATGGTAAGTGTTTGGCATAGTTACTTACAGTTGTTGCTGTTTACTTATATAATGACCATAATAGACATCAATTAAATTATATATATATATAACAAATTATTATAATTATTATTTAATAAAATAATTAAACAAAAAATACCAAAACTTAATAAAAAAATTAGGCATTTATAAATGATAGAATTTTTATTTTTTCAATCGAGCACACGAGAGTTTAAAAAAATCATAAATTATTTATGCTATTTAGAGGATATTTTTCCTCTCATTAAACTAGAAGCAATTGATCACGTAATACACCCATTTGAACTGTACTAAATTCCTCATCACTCTCATGCATTGTAGAAAACATATCAAGAGGCACAAATTCGGGATTTTGATCAAATTGTAGAAACACTAGATCATTCAATGATGTTCTTCGAATATAGTTGTGCAAAGCCATTGTTGCAACCACAATATCCCCCTATGTGTTAAATGAATATGGTGGCATCAAGCGCATTATTTTCCATCTAGCTTTCTAGAAACCAAATGTTCTCTTAATGCAACATCTAAGTGATGAATGCCAACGATTAAAAGTTTCTTTTGGCCCTCTTAGCTGACCACCACGTTGAAATTCAGGTAAATGGTATCTAGTTTTTTTGTAAGGTCCAAGATATCCTTCAATTTGCGGATATCCAACATCAACTAAATAATATTCTCCGGCATTTTTTTTATAATAACGACACATTAAAATTT